>MKGJ01000418.1:0-13345 GCA_002018255.1 Bretziella fagacearum | reverse complement strand
AAAAAAAAAAAAAAAAAAAAAAAAAAAAAAAAAAAAAAACTTACTGTTGCGGCCAATCAGCTTGGTCATGACACCACCAGTGGTCTCAATACCCAGAGTAAGAGGGTTAACATCCATCAGGACAATGTCCTCAGTACCCTCCTCGTTGGACAGAATACCAGCCTGGACGGCGGCACCGAAAGCGACAGCCTCATCGGGGTTGATACCCTTGGAGGCCTTCTTGCCGGAGAAGTACTCCTCAATCAGGGCCTGAACCTTGGGGATACGGGTAGAACCACCGACCAGGACAATGTCGTCAATCTCGTCACGCTTGACCTTGGCGTCATCCATAACCTGCTGAACAGGCTTCAGGGTCTTCTTGAAGAGATCCATGTTCAACTCCTCAAACTTGGCGCGGCTAAGGGTCTCAGAAAAGTCAATGCCGTTGAAGAGAGACTCAATCTCGATGCGGGTAGACATCTGCGAAGACAGAGTACGCTTGGCCTTTTCAGCCTCACGCTTGAGCTTACCCATGGACTTGGGGTCCTTGGTAACATCGACCGAGTTCTTCTTGTTGAAGGTCTTGGCAAAGTGGTTAATGACACGCTGGTCAAAATCCTCACCACCCAGGTGGGTATCACCAGCGGTGGCCAAAACCTCAAAGACACCAGATTCAATAGACAAAAGAGAAACATCAAAAGTACCACCACCAAGGTCGTAGACAATGATCTGGCGCTCGCCACCATCAGTCTTGTCCAGACCGTAGGCGATAGCGGCAGCAGTGGGCTCGTTAACAATACGGAGAATGTTCAGACCGGCAATGGTACCAGCATCCTTGGTAGCCTGACGCTGGGCGTCGTTGAAGTAGGCGGGAACGGTAACAACGGCGGAGCTGACGGTCTTGCCGAGGTAAGCCTCGGCAACCTCCTTCATCTTGCCGAGGATCATGGCCGAAATCTCCTCGGGGGAAAAGGTCTTGGAGGAACCCTTGTATTCAACCTTGATAAATGGCTTACCAGCCTTGTTGACAACCTTGTAGGGGAAGTGCTTGATATCGGCCTGGAGCTCCTTCTCGTCGAACTTGCGACCAATCAGACGCTTGACATCGAAGATGGTGTTGATGGGATTCGCGGGGGCCTGGTTCTTGGCGGCGTCACCGACGAGACGCTCCTCCTCAGTGAAGGCGACGTACGAGGGAGTGATGCGGTTACCTGTTACAAGGAATGAAAATGTTGGTTAGAATATGAATGAAACCAGAGGTCGCGGGGAGGGGGAGGGGAGACCAAATTTTGGAGGTGAATGGAAGATGACTTACCCTGATCGTTGACAAGAATCTCAACCTTGCCCTTCTGCATCACACCAACGCAAGAGTAGGTAGTACCCAGATCGATACCAATGACAGTACCGTAGCTCTGACAGAATAGTTGGTTAGTTGGCTGGATCTCCAGAGATCAAAAAAATATATATATTTAAAATTTAAAATTTAAAATTAAACAAATTGGACAAATACGGGTGCGGCAATTCGCAGGAAGCTGTTGGAATGAGAGAAGAGAGAGTGGTGGTGCTTACCTCGGCATCGTCAGCGCGAACCTGCTGAACAAGAAGCGGCGAAAACAAAAGACAAGCCCAGGCCAAAAGGCCAAAGGCAATGGCGAGCGTAGATCTAGATCTCGCCATGGCGAAAGAAAGATGTGGAAGTGATGTAGTGCGGTGTAGTTAACTGATGGTTGGTATAGTAAGAACCTGGGGTGAGTGAAAGAAGAGACCAGCTTTACTTCAAATGGGTAGCAAGTATCACCAGCTATTTGTTTATCTCAACAGTGGCGGCGGCCGGAACGCTCGATAGTGGTTGATGAGAGAAGAGATGGATGAATGAAAAAGAAAGAAAAGAAAAATAGGGAAGAGAAGAGAAGAAAGATGATGCAGCGAAGGGTCGACCCTCTTTATCTAAATGGGGACCTTCATTCAATATTGTAAGCGGAAAGCAACTTCCCTTTACGAACAAACTAAAAAAAGTCCAAGGTGTCCTGAAAAGCTGTTGGAAAGGCCACATTTCCAGTTGGCGGGATTATAGAGAAGTGGGGGGTGGATATTTGTGGAGGGTGGTTGCAACGTATCAGAATGTGGCATTTGCATTGTAGATGCATTGTGGCTACAGTGTGTTTTCTCCATTGATACTGTGACAGTAAGTAAGTAATAGAGTACAGCCACACAGTGCGTTGCACAATCAACCTTCACCCCCAAGGGGCATAGCTAGTGACTTCCCCTCCCCCTCCCCCTCAAAACATCCCGCTCACAAGATTAGTGTAGTCCGTCCCTTGCAGGGCGACTTCAACAACACGCTGTTCAGTCCTCAAAGCCAAGCTAGCTAACAACTTATCAGCAATAGCAATAGTACGCTAATACCCTTCCATTGCAACCCCCCATCTCACTTTCCTCAGTCGTTTCCCGTATATCTCGCTTTGTATGGTCTCCAAATGCTTATAGAGAGCCGGTCGTTTCTTCGGAGTCCTATTCCTAGAGTCAAAACGCCTGTGCCTCATATCTTCCTTGTTCACGATAAACCTAGAAACACTGCGTCATACGGCCCTGAACCTTGGAACCTTCCAGTGTCCTCTATATCTCTTAGATGACGCTACCGTAACCTTGTTCGTGCACGCCGAAAGTTGACTTTATGCTAAAAGGGTATAGTATAGCCTTCCATACGTATAACGTTATCAACCTTCCCATTCCAAGTTGACAATGATCACAACTCAATTCAATAGTTGGCAACCTTTTAACTGGAGAAAAATAAAAATAAAAATAAAAAATAAAAAATAAAAAAAACCGCCAGGTGTCCAATTCCACCTTGTTCCCTCACTTCGTTGCCTCCCCCGGCCCGTAGGTTCTATACCCAAGTATCATGTGTACGTAAACAGACCAACCAACCACTTTCAAACAGGACCAGGGCTTTCAAATTTGCCGAGTGCAACCCGGACTTGTTGTTTTTAGAAGACGCATATCCAGGGTCATTCCTGCTGTGCACCATGAAGAAATTCGCCCCCCCCCCCGGACCCCAAAACGATCAAAGAGCCACATCACCCTCAAGAACAACAACACCTATATCTACAGACCTGTCATTGGCTTCTCCTTCCCCCATAATCGATTCCCTTGTTCCACAAGTGTTCTTCCTTGTTCCCATCATCTTCTCGTATTATCAACTGCTGCAACCACTATTCTTTTCCCGGGCCGGCTAGGGCCGCCCCAATGATCTTCAACTATATGTGTCCTCTTTTAGCTTGACCCTGGTTACCTTGGGTCTATTATTCAGACTCCGCATTCTGGAATCTTCCCTCGGAATGCCCCTCTATTATAATCCTTACCCTCTCAGGTGTGTTGAGAGTTTGGCGTGAACCCTAATGGTTGTTAATCAAGTCAATGCCATACCTAAAATGGCACGATACTTTATAAAGAGACCTTGGTTTACTAGCACAGACAAGCGGCACAACTTTTATCTTGCCCAACGTTTCAAGTCATCCAAAGTCAATATATTGTTTTAATTCATTAAAGATAGAACAACAGGAGTATATGAGAAAAAAAAAAAAAAAAGAAATAGAAAAAAAAAAAATAGAAAAAAAAAATTAAAGGATTTTGCCCAAAAAAAAAATTTCAAGACGTCGTATACTCGAACCCTATTCTTACTCAACAACTCCAGCGGCAATTGTTTCACCGTCCTTCCGAATAACTACTCGTTGTCCAGGATCAACAGCAATATCATTCCTTAGGACAACAGTGACACGTGCTACAGCACCCTCGCTAACCACACTCGGGTTGAATGACTTGGCAACACCACTGGCCTTGTCAAGTAGTGCCGGAATCGCAGTAACACATCCAGCCGAGTGTTTTCGGCCTCGGTGAAGATCAATAGTATCCGCCATAAACGGCTTAAACGCCAGAACCTTGAGCGAGAAAGAGTTTGAGAGTTCAACAGGAAATGTCGAGATACTGATGACATCACCTGGTTGGATATCTTCCGGTTCAATACCAACCACCACCAAATCCACATGCTCTCCAGAAACAGCCCAATCACGGGGCTCTTGGCCAACAAGAATGGACTTTACATAACAAAGAGGACTTTTCAATGATGCCACTACAAGCTCATCGCCAACTTGAACCGTCCCTACTTGCAGACGGCCGGAAATAGTGAGTCCTCCAAAAGCCGAATTGAAAGTCTCAGAGATAGCCATGCGCATAGGACGACCGAGAACCTTGGCGGGAGCCTCAATGGCCTCGAGGGTTTCTAGTAGCGTTGGGCCCTCGTACCAATCTAGACTGCTATTATGAGTGGCTTTCTTGGATATGTTGGTACCGTCCAAACCACTAATAGGCACAAAGCTAATCATGCGCTTGGGGAAGCTCAGCTTCAACATAAACGCCGTGACCTGATCACGAATCTCCTCATAACGCTCCCGTGACCAGCCAACCATGTCAAGCTTGTTGACCGCAATGACAATACGCTGGATACCGAGACTTCGTAATAATAGAATATGCTCTAGAGTCTGACCCTTCAGGCCTCTCTCGAAAGCATTTGTGTTGGCGTCAATGACAAGGACTGCAAAGTCAGCCTGGCTGGCTCCGGAAATCATATTGGGGACAAAGTCCTTGTGTCCAGGGGCATCCAAAATTGTAAACTTTGTCTTTTCAGTCTCAAAATGATTGGTGGCAATATCGATTGTGACACCACGTTCGCGTTCTTCTTCGCGTTGGTCCATAACCCAGGCAAAGCCAAATGTCTTTTTGCCAAGTTTAGATGCTGCAGCTTCATTTTTCGAAACTGAATAATCGTCAATGGCACCAACCTCTAATAGTAGGCGCCCCATCAGAGTGCTCTTGCCAGCATCAACATGTCCTGTAATGGAGTTAGTCATAAATTCTTTCATTATTCAAAGACCGATAAACATACCAGCAACAACAAAACTGCAATCTCTCTTTTCATGGGATGCTCGGTGATTATAAAGCTCGATAACATTGAGCTTATTGCTTTGGGGCTTTTTGAAACCCTTCATCTTGACAGGACCATCCTCTGTACTCTCTCCAATAGAAGAAGCGACCTCACTCGCCGCCTCTCTCTGAAGAGCCTTTTCACGCTTGATAGCTAATATGGATTTATCAGATTAGTTCTCCTATTTCTTCACCGGTCGCAGCGAACCTTTAGCTTGGGCAGCCAAGACGATATCGTCCGGGCTTGGTTGCGCAAAGACCTCCCGAACAAACTGAGACGACGAAACATAGGGGAGAGGAAAAGTCTGAGGTAATACAGCTGTATTCGGTGGCGGGCCAAACAGTGTTTGGGCAAAGGCAGAAGGCGGAGAGATGATAGTGACAGGAGAGACTAGTGAGACAATTGCTGGTTCGACATTGCTAGGATCTGAACTTTGCTCAGGTAAGCTTGAATGTGGAACTGGTTCATTAACCGCGGAAACTATTCGAGTAGAATCCAGGCGAGATGCTTTGTACAGTCTCTTAGCTGGAGGTTGTTGTGCATCTACCAGGGTCACTCTTTTGGCCGAGCTATCGTCCGGTAGGTGGGGATGATCAAAAACTCCGGTGCTAGAGCAATCACTGAGAGAGGCTTGTGCAAGTTTCTCACGAACAAGAGATTCGGATAGTGTGCTAGTAATGATACTAGGAGATTCTTCTTCTGTACAAGTAGTCATCGTTGTCGTCACAGCTTGCTTCTTTCGCCGGGCAGCGAGGGCTTGAAGTTTGGAACCACCGAGAAGACCTTGAGGTCCCACAGGAACAGGCGAAATGAATGTGGTCATGCGTTCAGGAGGCACCGAGAGCCAAGGCATATCATGAAAAACGGTTGACATATCGACGAGTTGGGAGGTCTGCAGGCCACAATCGGTATTGCCACTGGCAAAGTATGTGGAGTTGCGCGATTGTTTCAAAGAAAACATCAAGGGAGGGGGGAGCTCACCTTCGGCCAGATCCTTGTTCTTGGTAGTCAGGACTTGTTTCTTGATGTAATCCAGTGTCTTTTGCTCATCGTAATAGTAATAGTACAGAGAATCTTGAATAGCAAGCTTCGTCGTGTACTTGGCGTCGGGGCCGAGGATGTCCATAATGGACTTTGACATGCTCTCAAGAAGATCGGCATCGAGAATGGTGCGGATTATATGTTCAATAGCAGCCTCTGGATCGTCGTTTTTCTTTTTCAAAGTGGAAATAATGGTGGCATCAGAGACCATACTACTGCGGTTTTCAAGACCCTGGCGAACGAATGTGATAAGATTGTCGGTATTATCTTGTCTCACAATTCCGTCATTGTCATAATGAAGAAGATCCCCCTGATCATCAAAAAAGTACTCGTCGTCATCGGCGTCGTGGAAGTCATCATAGTCAAAGCCGCGAGACATTTCGAGGGGTTGAATGTAGAGCGGGAAAGTATTCGAAGAGGGGAGGTGAATAAAAAGGTGAGGTGACAAAACACAAGATCGAGCGAGAGAATTAGTTTTGGATGAGCAAAAGACAAGAGAACCAAAGAAGCCGAGGAAGGGGACCGAGGTGTTGTAGATGAGTCGTGATGATTATGTGTGCAAGGCTGAAGGAAGCAACAGCTTGTTTATGTATGGAGGGGCAATGGCTGACTGGTGGGTGCTGTTCAATGCGGGGCAATTTTCTCCGCCGAATTTAGTTTGCAGCCAATCAAAATATCATTGTCATTAAGCATCAGCCTTGCCTTGCTTTGGAATCTACAGGAAGCTCATGGCAGCCTGAACACTGTGCAACAAACTAAAAACTGCATAAAATAACAGTGTTTATTATCCCATGATACTGTATATCGTGGCGCTAAGCCCCCCCAGACGCCACATGTTCCTCTTCTTAAACTTTACTTTTACTTGCTATCAGTATTGGTAAGTTAGGCCTATCGCCCCCCCCCCCCCCTGAGGTGATGACGGGTCTCCGTACTAATGTTGGCGGGGGGGGGGAGAGCTTGTTACTTGGCTAGGCTTAGAAAACCCACGACTTGTCAAGTCAAAAAAAGCGTACACAATCGTCAGCCTCTCAAATCATCACTTGTAATCTTGTTGGGTTCTGGTATTCAGCTATTACAGGACTTTTGTTGATTCGTCTTTCTTTTTTTCTTTCTTGCGATTTAACGTCGCTCTGATTCTGGGATCTATATCTCGTTTTTGTTTATATCAAATTCTTTCTCCAATACCCCCCCTCCTGTTCTGCATTTGCCCACCATGGCTATGAGTATGGTACCCCTTTACAGCAATGAATTGGACGTCATTATCCACGCCAATGGATGACTTGCTTCTCTCGATATCTACTTGGACAATGATTTACTGACGTATGTGATGCGATACAGACCTTGATCTTTCGAACGGTACGAACGTACATTGAGAGCACGCATCCAATCTTCCAGTCCGAGCCGCTTACGACACTACATGCTCCGCAACTCGCGATGGCGAGGCAACACAACGTGAATGTACGTATACAACAGAAATGCTAACATCTACCCTACAGCCGCCCTGATTAAGGACGACCAGGGCCGGCCGTTCATTGTTGTTAGAGAGTAAGTTTCAAAAATTCCACACGACATGCGCATGGACAACCAACCAAAAAACGGTCAGAGAGTAGTCACATGCTAAACTACAACGTCCTTTTCTAGCCAGGGAAAGAAGAAGCGCCTCTCCGGTAACGAGGCCGTCAAGTCACACATTCTCGCCGCCCGGACAGTGGCCAACATTGTCAAGTCGTCTCTCGGTCCCCGTGGTCTCGATAAGATTCTGATCTCTCCCGATGGTGAGATCACCGTCACCAACGATGGTGCCACTATTTTACAACAGATGGAAGTCTCCAACCACGTCGCCAAGCTGCTTGTCGAGTTGTCCAAGTCGCAGGATGACGAAATTGGTGATGGCACCACTGGTGTTGTCGTGCTGGCTGGTGCTCTGCTTGAGCAGGCCGCCGAGTTGATCGACAAGGGCATTCACCCCATCCGTATTTCTGATGGCTACGACCAGGCCTGCGATATTGCTATCGCTGAACTCGACCATATTTCCGACGTGCTAGAGTTCTCCAAGGATGACACTACCAATCTGCTCAAGGTCGCAAAGACCTCTCTGGGCTCCAAGATTGTTTCCAAGTCCCACGATCAGTTTGCCAACATTGCCATTGACGCTGTCCTCTCAGTTGCCGACTTTGAGCGGAAGGACGTCGACTTTGATTTGATCAAGGTCGACGGCAAGGTTGGTGGTGCTCTGGAGGATACCGTTCTGGTGAAGGGTGTGATTATCGACAAGGACTTTTCTCATCCCCAGATGCCCGATGAGATCAAGGATGCCAAGATTGCCATTCTTACTTGTGCGTTTGAGCCCCCGAAGCCCAAGACCAAGCACAAGCTCGACATTACGTCAGTGGAGGAGTTCAAGAAGTTGCAGACTTATGAACACGAGAAGTTTGTGGAGATGATTCAACAGATCAAGGACACTGGCGCCAACATGGCGATATGCCAATGGGGTTTCGATGACGAGGCCAACCACTTGTTGCTTCAGAACAAGCTGCCCGCCGTCAGATGGGTTGGTGGCCCTGAGATTGAGTTGATTGCCATTGCTACCAACGGTCGCATTGTTCCCCGGTTTGAGGATCTTAGTGCCGAGAAGCTCGGTACCGCCGGTACCGTCCGTGAGATGTCGTTTGGTACTACTCGCGACAAGATGCTAGTCATTGAGGATTGCGCCAACACTCGCGCCGTCACTGTGTTTGTCCGTGGTTCCAACAAGATGGTAAGTCATTATCTGTGTAATTTTTAGCGTTCCGTTACGTGTAAGCCGAGACTAACATATCATTCAGATCATTGACGAGGCCAGGCGTTCACTCCACGATGCCCTTTGCGTCGTCCGCAACCTGGTCCGTGACAACCGCGTGGTCTACGGTGGTGGTGCCGCCGAGATTGCATGCTCTCTAGCCGTTGAGGACGCCGCGGTCAAGACTCCCGGTCTGGAGCAGTACGCCATGCGCGCCTTTGCCGACGCTCTGGATGCGATCCCTATGGCTCTTGCCGAGAACTCTGGCTTCAATTCCATCTCCACTCTGGCCGAGATCAAGTCTCAGCAGGCCAAGGCTGGGACCGAACTGCGGGGTAGACTTGGTGTCGACTGCATGTCTGGTGGCAGCAACAATATGAAGGATGCGTTTGTCATTGACCCGCTCATTGGCAAGAAGCAGCAGTTGCAACTGGCTACGCAGTTGTGCCGGATGGTGCTCAAGGTCAACAATGTCATTGTTTCGGGCAATGGTGACCAAGATTACTAAGCGGGGGAGGAGGGGGGCGTTTGTGTGAGAAGAAAAGGAAATACTTGATTGATATATGATTGAAGAAACTTGAAACACAGTACTACATCAACGATAACTACATTACTAATTTTATGGGTGGGTTTATAGACGGTGGAGGGTTTATCCCATGTGGTCTCTGGCATGCTGGTAGAAAATAAAAAGGGCATGGAAATGTTCAAAGTATGATGATGGATATTCAGTGCTGCTTGTACATCGTGAGGCATTGGCCAGATGGCAAGACCGTTAGGATAGGTTATGGATCAACATGCGCCCTTTTGGCCTGCGTCATCAAATTCACTTGTCTAACAATATGCCTAGAGACCTAAACCTCGGCTACAACCATGATATTACCACAGCCTTGCCATGGTGTCGGTGCGTTCTCCTCTCCAATCTCCGTCACCATTGCCGAGTTCTTAATTTCAACCACCAATTATCGTGTGACATGATGGCACTGCCGCCGCCAATCGTCCTCACCCAGAATTTCGCCCCAAGCTTCCACCATCCCCGTCTTCATTCAGCCTGAACCCATCTCTCCCTTTTTACGTCCATTCCATCCATACATGATGCCCCGAAACCCACAGGTCCGACGGCCCGCCTTTGTAAGGTCACCCGTCGGGCAGGTATCGAGGCGAGGTCACGGGATGGGGAGCGAGAAGGGAGAAGGAGGGGATGACGTCTGGTGATTGGTTTTGGGAAGTCTAGGGTGTTCTTTATAGTAACGAGGTGATATCACCAACTAACTACGGCATTGACATTAACTTTTCTTCAAATTTGGAGAAGCCAGCGACAGCAGCTGGCCCTCCCCTCTTCACGATATTCCCACGCCACACAGTCTCCGTAACCATGATGCCTCTCCCACCCTTCTCTCTCACTCCCCACTCCTCACAACATCACACCCCGATTCTCCCCCGAAACAGCAATGAATCAATGCGAACCAGACTCACCCGTTTTCAGCCGTTGGGCTTTTTTTCCCACAATTCCCAATTATGAACTAACTACACGCCTTGGTGGAAGTAGGCTCCGCAATTTCCAAGTCACAAGGTCCAAAAAAAAAAAAATAAAAAAAAAATGGAAAGGAAAGGAAAAAGAAAAGGAAAAAAAAAAAAAAAACCTCCCATAATAAAACACAGGCAAATGGAAATAATTTAATTTTGAATCTCGTCAAATACAAAGTTGGCATAAAAGAAAACATATTCAGATAATGATATCAATTGATCTAAATGGAGAAAATCAGACTTTTTTTTTCCCCTCCTCCAACAGGCAATTTCAATAAATGCAGAACAAAGAAAAAGAAAAAACCCAAAGTAAAACTAAATAACAAACAATATAAGCCTCAAAAGTAATTTTGGTATCATGAAAGCCAAAAGGAAAAATAAATGCCCAAGAAAAGAATAAACAAAGTCATAACATAGATGGAGCAACGTCCGTACCGTGAACCACCGTCGTCCCCCTGATGCCGCGAGGCATTGGAGACAGGAAACTCCAGCTATTAAAGGCGCAAGAACTAATAATAATGATGGAAAAAGAATTAAAAAAAAAAAAAAAAGAGAACCCGCGATGAAAGAAAATGGAATAGTAATAATAATACACAAGTGACCCAGAGCAAAAAAGTCATAGGATAGACGGGGGAGGGGGGGTGCCCACTCAGAATAACCTACCAAGGAAGCCCAAGCCAGACAGACAGACGAAAAAAAAAAAAAAAAAAAAAAAAAAGTTGGACTCTTCTACACAATAGTGTAAATACAATCGCAACCAGATATCACTCGCTTTCTTCGCTCACTTTGCTTACCACCCCTTGGTATGGTAGCCGTCAGCCGCCTCCTTGGTAAAATACCGGTTCCAGTTCGCCTTGTCATCATCGGCGGCATTCTTGTTCATGTAAGGCGCCTGTGGATACTGCTTCAAATTCGCCACATCATGCGAAGTATGTCTCCGCTGGAGTACCGCATTCATAGTCTTGCTCTTCTGCTGTCTCTCCCACAACATATGTCTACGCAGCGACTCAGTAAGCTCCGTCGCCAGCATGTTCCGACGAGTAGTGCGCGGGGACAGAGCGCCAGGTGCCATGATGGGCTGGGCGGCCGTGCGGGGAATCTCGCGAATAGGACGTAAAGGGGCGCCGTTACTGCTGTTGCGCTTCATCATGAGGCCTTCTTCGGAAGAATCGGTGTTGGCAGTCTGAATCTGAGGGCGGTGCAAGTTGGAGAGGTTTGAGGGACCAGCAGCCATGGGGCCGTTGTGGGTGCGAATGCGAGGATGAAGAGCAGATGTTGACTGGGAGGCAACGCCGCCACCCAACTTCTTGTTGCCGTCTGTATCGTTGAACATGAGGGTGATGAGCGAACGCCGCGAAGGCAGGTTAACCTTGGAGTCGACACGAGCAAAAAAGTTGCGCTCGTCGACACTAGACTTGCCACTCTCTTCGTACGAGTCCTCCCAATCATCAGAGTCCTCGTCATCGATAGCATCCTCGTCAACTTCATCGTCATCGTCATCGTCGGTCTCGATGGCATCTTCATCTTCATCAGATTCGCTATCTGAAGCGATAGCGTTTTCGTTGCTGCTGCTAATAGTATCAACAACAGCGCTGAACGAGGTTTGTTTCTTCTGTTTTGACAGTGACGGAGGAGCCAAGCCACTCTTGAACGAGCTCTCAGCAGAGGAACCGCCAACTTGGAACATGCCATGCTTCTTGATGGCAGACTTGGGCATAGGTTTGGGCGCCTGCTCAGACAGGCTGTGCCCGGTTTCACTAGACGAGGCAGAGCCGCCGCAGGTGAACATGGCCGATTTTCTGGGGGGGTTCCGCAAAGTAATAGAGCGGGGCTCGGCGTTATCGTTGGGCTGCTTGATGACGGGAAGGTTCATGCGAGGGATGGAGGCAGTAGAAGGGGAGAAGCCACGGATGATAGTGGTGGGACGGTTGTTAAGAGTTACAGAGGGGGTGGTAGCGGCGTCCTCTGGGGTAGTCTGGGCAGTGGTAGAGCCAGAGGTAGGAGAGGCAATAGACTCCGAGGGAATGTAAGCAGTGGGAGGGGCCGGAGGCATGGCAATGGGATCAGGGGACATGGTTGTGTTCTTTTCGGTACGAGGAACAGAGATGATGGGGGTGTCGGCGATCTTGGAAGCAGTAGAAGTGGTGGAAGGGATCTGGGGAAGAGGAGCAGTCAAGGGCCTCTTTTCGGTGATGATGGAGACAACCATTTTTTCAAACTCGTCCTGTTTTACGGGCTGCTGGGCAACTTCGGGAATGCAAGAGTCCTCTCTGCGGATACGGAGCTTGTAATCCATGGTGCTGTCGGAAGCGAATTCGACGGCTTCTTCATCGACGGCGGATTCAACGCTGCCAGAAAGTTGAGGAAGATCGCTAATTCTAGAGTCGACGGGAATATCCTTGGGAGAGGAAGTTGCTGAAGTGAGGCTAGTGTTGCTGGGAGAAGATGTGAGGGTCTTGCGTTGCCAGAGGCGCCAGCTGAGGTTTTCAAGGCGGCGGCCCTGCTCTACAGAAGGGGCACATCTTGAAAAGACTAACCGAGTGGAGGGAGGGTTATGTTAGCTTGAGGTCGTTCGTTATAGAATTACATTCGTTCTCTTTTTTTTTTTTTTTTTTTTTTTTTTTNTTTTTTATTTTGTTAGTTGCGCTTACCGGACCAAATGTAAAACAAGCTCTCGGGGTTGGCGGTATCTATCTTATGGATAGCGTTGGCGTCAACAGTGAGAATATGGGTATCTAAAGAGGGAACCATGACGAAAGCGATATTTGCTCTAGAAGCCGAGCAAAGGGGTCAGGAGAAGGGATTTTTGATTGGTGGTTAAAGCAGGTTTGTGGATCGATAGCGAGGTTGAGCGTAATGCAGCTAGAAGAAGACGATGGGGTTGTTGCTGCGGACAGATAGAGGTAGAGGAAGTTCTCAACGTCTTGACAGAAAAAAAAAAAAGGTGATGGGAGACGGTGAGATTGAGGCGCCGGACGCGGAAACAGGAGGTTTAACTAGATGAAGAATGTTTCTCTTCGTGTAGGTTTTTGGGGGGGGGG
>MKGJ01000417.1:274-20549 GCA_002018255.1 Bretziella fagacearum | reverse complement strand
GCCGCCATTGGTGTTTCTTTGTTTCTAGTGTTTGGTATAATGGTATCATGTTGTAGTATTTATACACGTCGGTATGGATTATTGGTAGTAGTTTGAATGGGCTTCAATTGTCATTACCAATTTCCATGTCAACGGTCCAGGTTTCATTGAAACAATCTTTACCCTGCGCAATTTCGCAAGTCTCTAACACGTCTAAGCCCCTCCCCTCATTAAAACAGTGTAAAATAGAAAACTGTAAAAGAACAACCAAAGAAATATAAGACCAAGATACATATAGATACATATGGATACATATAGATACATATATATATATATATGGCACATGAAGAAATTCGGCCCTAGTGTAGCATCCAATACACTTCCCCCTCTATATTGCTTATTTCGCCTCAATCTCCTCATCAGTCCACTGGTTCTTTCCCGTACCCCCACCAACCAACCGACCACCCTCCTTCCGCTTCACACGGCAGTTCATGCCAACGTTCTCATCAAAGATGAACCGCCAAATAGCCATAGTCCAACTCTCGTGAATCGGCAAGTCATTGTAAAATTCAGACGCAATCTTGTTCAATTTGTGCAGACGGGTCCAGGGCACCGCCGGGAAATCATGGTGCTCATTGTGCAGACCGACATTGTAGGTCACCCAGTTCAGTGGCCCATAGTACGAGAAGGTCTCAGGGATCATGAGTTTGTTCTCGGGGTTGCGTTGGCTGGTAGTGACCTTTTCGTAGACGTAGTGCTCGGCGATGAAGTGGCCGGCAACCGGGTGTAGGGAGCCAGCGAGGAAAGAGCTGAGGATAAAGTACCAGAGGGAGTTGATGCCGAAGGAGGTGACGATGGCGTAGTCAAAGGCGACTTGAACGACAATGTTGGCCCAGTGGACCCAGGAGAAGGGGACACGGTAGATGACCATGGGACGGAGGGCGTAGAAGAGGATCTGAAAGGTGCAGAAAAAGGCTTTGCCGGCGATGGAGTCGAGGAACCAGGCTTCAAAGGCGGTGGGAAGATCGGTGTCGAGACCGTCGACGCCCAGAGATTTATGGTGGGTCAGGTGGTAGGGCTGTAAGGTACAATGATGTTAGTTGTGTTGGTCAAGGTATATACAGAGAGAGGCAAGGCAAATATTGAGGATTAACATACGCGGAATGAAGCGCTGTAGGGAATACCAATGGGCACGTTGGCGAACATGGCAAGGAAGCGGTTGGCCAGTGCCGAACGGAAGGCCAGGTTATGGGAGATTTCATGGATGGCGAGGAAGAGGTTTTGGTTCGCGGTGGCGCCGATGATGTAAGCGACGGCCCAGAACTTTAGGGAGAGGAAGGGGGTATCGCGGAGGTAGTAGGCGGCGGCAATCTGGATGCCGACAACAAGGGCGACGGTCCATTTGGTCAGAGGTTCGGGGCCGCAAAGCTTGGTAACCTGGGAACGATATATGTTAGCAGGGTGGTGTCATGGAGAGGCAAAGTAGAAGTGAAGAGAGAAAGTGTGTAGACATACTTCAGGGTGCGCTTTAATGATTGCGAGACGGCGCGTACGGTGAGGCTCCTCGGTATAGGTCCAGAAGAAGTCCTTGTACTTGCGCTCAATGGGGTCACGCTTTTCATCGGGGATATCGGGGCCGTGATTGTGGGCCAGCGACGGGTCGATGGACGTGGAGGCGGTCATGGTTGGTTTTTGGTTTGTGGATAGGGCGTGTTTGGTGGACAACGTGGGAGGGAGGAGGAAGCGGGGTGTAGCTGTCTCTACGGACAAGGAACAAAAGAGGTTGGGTTTGGTACAAATGGCCCGGGGAGTTGTCTGAATGGAAGAATGAGAGATTTAGAAAATTCAAAACAAAGAATTTCACAATTACCCCAAGCGATTGATAAACGTGGAGGGGGAGGAGGGTAGAAGTATAGAGGAGGAGAGAACAATATGTATGAAGAAAAAAAAAAATTTAAAAAAAAAAAGATGCAGCCTAGTTCAATATGGAAGGATCAAGTATCCTTATCCCACAACCAACAAATCGTAGTAATTGCCAAATTGCCAAGCCAAGGTAAGGTAGTTACTGTCGAACGACATGCAAGGGTATAAAGACAAGAGTTCAAATATCAGATATACAAAATCTAGACTTCTTCTTTGTACAAGTACAGTTGTTGGTATCGAGTAAAGGCGTGTCCCTAGAGATACCACCAAACCTAGTTTATATACACAAGCATATATATATATTATATATATATTATATATATATATATATTATATATATATATATATCTATTTGAAACAAGAACTACTACATGGTTACAAGCTCCCCAAAACCCTCTCATTCCTTGCAGTCGCTCGCCCTTTGGTATTGTGGCCTTATTTAGCCACATTTGCATTGCCCGCCGCTTCCTTCATCCGGCGTGTCCATGACCACTGAGTATCCAAAGATGGCCCGATTCTGAGCCCAGAAATGTGGCAATATTGCCTCTAATCAACCTACCCACCTTCTCAGCAAATCCCAATGCCTGGACCAAATAAACCCCCCATGAATGGTGGGGTAAGATCTGGTGACTCAAGAAACCCATATCGACAGACGTTTCTTGAAGTAATGTAGATATAGATATGTACTACTTTGTTTGCTTACATTTTAGTTTCAGGGGTGCTTCTTCCTTTGGGCCCTGAACTTTGCCCAAAGAGGCGGTGTCAATGGGTGGCGAATGGCACCAAGGGTCTTCTGGAAGGCAACCCTAACACTTGTCGTATTCGGGTATTAGTGCTACGCGAACAAACAAGCAGCGAGGGTAAGAAGATGGATGTGTGGAAAAGGAGCCGTTCCGTCGGATACAAGAGATTTATGAGAAAAATGGGGGGATGTGGTTGGTTGGTTGGTCATGCGATTTCCTGGGACGCGGAGAGGACAGGTTCGGTGGGTGCACAGATGCATGCATGTATGTAGGCGGTGAGATTTGAGATGGGGAATGTGATGGAGTTTATTAGTGTGTTTGGGATCGGATAGAATGAATTTTTCTCGGAGGGTTCCGAGATAATTGGTGAATGGATGACCGTGTTCATTCCCATCGGCCGGTCCGTTGGTTGTATTTTGCGCCTGGTGGAGGTGCTTGTCTCTGATAGTAGGGTTAAAAAAAAAGAGACCCCATGTCACGTGTTTGAGGTGATATAACGCACAGCTTTCTCGCGTGCTGTATGGATTGACGAGCGAGTGTAACTTGGATTCAGTTAGTTGCATAATGTTAAAAATCGGTATTGACAACTACAATATCCAACTTACAAAAATACCATCCAAGCCATGGTGAATGCCGCCAACGGCATGGTGAATTTCTATCGCATGATGAGGGGTGGGTTAGCATTCAACCCTGAAACTATAGCCATGCTTGAGAATGGACTATTAAGCGAGAACACGCACTTTAGGGTCTATCTTTGACATGATTCCTGAACTTCAAGGCGACGATGTAAACTTTGATTGATTTATCAAGGTCATCGTCAAGACGGAAAATCAGAGAAATGGTCGTCTGCGATATCATGTTTGCGGGGCGAAAATGTTACCAATGCAAGTGGTCTGATTTCTAAAGTGCATTGACAGCTGTTGACAGCTGCTGACAGCTGTGGTGGAACCGTCGGCGATAGTCACGTTTGTGTGGAGAAGTCACGTCGTCACCATGATGGACTCAAAGCAAAAATGATGAATCGAAACCTCAAAATGTATACTTTAAACGTGGCCTTGTGAGATGTATAAAATGACAAGCGGTCCCGTCCCTAGCAACAAGCCAAAGTACAGGCTTCAAGTACAAACTCCAAGTACAGGGACCTTTCAACAAGCCCAACTCCCCCGAAATGGAGATAATTTCAGAGGCCCTTTTTTACTCCAATGCATCTAGACTTTTGACTAAAAAGGGTAGCTTCCATTTTTGTGTGCGGGACAGAGTTGGTTGCTGTGCTGTGCTGTGCTGGAGAATTGAGCTGGGCTACGCCCGCCTCTTGTCGTCACATTTCTCATCATTTTCTTTTCTCTTTGACATCCTGCATTAATTTCTCGCTTTCTTTCTTTTGTATTTGAAGTCTTTTCAAGTGCATTTTCTTTTTCCTTTTTTCTTTTTTCTTTTTTTTCTTCTTCTTTTTGCCAACATCAACATCCTCAACTTTGAGCTTGTCCTTGCGCTTGTATCCTGTAAATAGGCTCACGATCCCTGGTCGCATAACCATAACTGCTCCTTTTTTTTTTTTTTTTCGCTTGCGCCAAGCCCCTCGGGCGCATCTGGCACTTTGGGCGCAATTTCTCCATCGCGATCGCGGGTTATTTGCATTCGCGAATAATCACCTCTAACATCACCACCAGTCAATCCGCCCAATCACGAGTCGCGTCACTGAGCCGATTCGTCTCATACCATTATTTCTCTGCAAAATCGCGTCCTCCGCCCACCATGCCTGTTGAACTCCGCAAGCGCAAGGCCCCGGCTACCCCTGCGCCGCCGCCGCCGCCTCCGAAGAGAGCCCCGCGCGCCAAAAAGGAGGCGGTCCTTCCCGCCAAGGTAGAGAAGCTGGCCAAGGTGACACAGGTGAAGTCTGTGTCGCCGCCGCCGGCTGCTGGCAAGGTCATGGTTGGGGATGTTATTGCACTGGAGGGCTTTGGGGGTGAGGTGCAGACACGTGAAGACGAGACGGTGACGTTGAAGGGATTGTTGACGCAGAGCAAGACGGGGGTTGTCTTGTTTACCTACCCAAAGGCTTCAACGCCTGGATGTAAGTGGCTTTATATATGTGTGGGTGTGACGATGGATATGTGCTGACTGATTTAAAGGCACTCGCCAGGCTTGTCTCTTCAGAGATAACTACGAAAAGCTCTCCAATGCCGGACTTGGTGTCTACGGTCTTTCCTCCGACTCTCCCAAGGCCAATATGACTTTCAAGACTAAGCAGAAGCTTCCTTACGAGCTGCTGTGTGACCTCAAGTCCACTCTTATCAGCGCCATTGGCCTAAAGAAGAACCCCAAGGGTACCCAACGTGGCGTCTTCCTTGTCGACAAGAACGGCAAGGTGCTGATTGCGGAGGGTGGTAGCCCTGCGGGCACCTTGGATGTTGTGGTTGAGCTGATTGAGAAGGGGGGTTTGGGCGATGAGGTGTTGGAAGATCAGCTTGAGCCGGAGCCGGTGACGGAGAAGGAGAAGGAGACGGAGAAGGAGAAGGAGGAGGAGAAGAAGAAGGAGGCCAGGAAAGAGGAGAAGGAAAAGGGAGCTAATTCTGCTTCCAAGATTGGAGGGAAGAAAGATGAGGGGAGTGACGAGGAATAAACACTAAAGCCTAGAACCATTAAATATTCCTCAAAAATAATACGACCCTAATATTCTAATATTCAATATAAATGCTACCCGGTATCAAAGGAATTTTAGACTTAGTGTAACCCTAATACAAACTACCTTAAAACATACGGTTAAACACCGGCTGTTTGTAGGTAGCCAGCCACAACCGGGGCACTTGAATCAAACAGCTTCAAGTGCGACCGTGATACATGAGGGCAATTAGCATTGGGCATTGTCAATTCGAACTTTTTGCTCTAGGCGTCGGTTGATTCAATTTACAGAATAATTTTGTAATTCTTTTTTTTCTTACAATGGCTTCCAAGGCTGTCGCTAAGACTGTCGTGGGAGGTGTCGTGAACATTTCACAGGTGGGTGATCCATACAAGCTCATGGCACTGAGCAAACTAGAGCTCCGCTACTCGAGGCCCGCCGGGATCAAGGCGGCCCCGAAGCGATGGCCGTCATCGACCAATTGGCTCAGACCGAATTCTCTACATGCACCAGCCGACCTCACTACTCTGACCAACCACTAACAAACCTCATAAATCAGAAACACACCCTCCAATCCACCGGCCTTTGGGAAACCCTCCGCCGCTTCCTCGCTATCGATCCCAACCGCTCCAACGGTGTCCCCCTCAACCCCATCAACCGTAACCCCTCCCCCGGTTCCATAGACCCCACCACCTACCGCGACCCCGTGACCTTCCCTGCTGGAGACATCGCGGGCAACCCGTACTGGAAGCGCGACCACCGGCGTGCGTACCCGCGGCTGTCGGTGGTTACGCAGCCGGATATGGTTGGGTTGTTGGAGGTGGGGTCAGCGGCGAAGCCGAAGAGGGAGTTGATTGGGGAGGAAGGGGTGAAGGCTTTGGTGGTGGCGAAGGAGGAGGCGAAGGGGGGGATTGCGGTGTTTTTGGAGAAGAATGTGGGGGCTGCGAGGGAGGAGGTTTTTGTGGATGGGTTGCCGCCGACGCCGAGTGGGTATAAGTTGGGGGCGGAGGGGAAGTGGGAGACGTATAAGTATAAGATTGGAGAGAATTCGTATCCTGAGAGGTAAGTTTTTAGTGTATGAGAAAGAAGAGGTTGAAGAGGAGAGGATGAGGCTAACTGTTGGCAGATACCAAGTTCGGTCGTTCCAGTAAGCGGATTCAGACAATTATACCATTCGACGATGGGCGACAGATTTACAGTATTACAGATGTGTACCCAGAGCACATTCATATTCACAGACATAAACAGAGACAGACAACGACAACGACAACGACAACAGCGAAGCGATGGTATAGTAGCCACTTCCATTGTTACAGAATCTCAGATATTATCCATATATGCTTGTATATATCATGATGTCCTTCGGTGCCATGTTCTTGGGCTTCTTAATCATAACTCAACGCCAAAACGCCACTTGAAAGATACCAAGTTTTCATCTAAAGAAGGCAAAACTACCAAATCCCAAGACCGAACCGCTTGTCCTCCTGAACCCAACAGAAACAAACCATGACCCAGACGAATGTCCTTTTACGATTTCCTCGCCTTCTCCCCCAACATCCGATCGATAATTTTAACCTTCCCCTCCGCCCTCTTAAACCGATCATCAAAATCATTTACTGCCTCATCCGTATTCTCGATTGATAGAGTCTCGGGTTCCAAAAGATCATACAAAGCCATGACGTTCTTTTCCAGACGGGCATTCGTAGCCAAGGGCGGTAGAGTCTTGACCGAGGTAGAAGGTGAAGACGAAGACGAAGATGAGGTGGAAGGTAAGTTTAGGCGGTTTCCGAGAAGGACGGATTTACTAAAAAGACGACCGCTTTCGAGGAATTTGTCAAAGCCTTTGGCCATGCCAAAAGTGCGGCCTTCGATTTTGCCGGCTACGAGGCCGTCGGCGTAGCCTTCAGTGAAGCCCTTTTGGTAGAGGTTTGCTTCGACATCAAAGGTGTTTGCGAAGATATCGTCGTTCATTTTGAGGGGGATGGGATATTCGTGTGTTTGGCTGGATAATGTATGAGTAAAGATAACGTTGAATGAAGATGGAAAGACTTTTTTGTCAAGGCTTAGAAATCCGCAAGTCAAATCTTGAGTGGGGAAAAAAAAAAGTCTTAATTTTTTGTTAATTTTTTTTTGTTAATTTTTTTTTTTTGGATGTGACAAGGCTTTCATCACATTGATTCATTACTTGCATTTCATTTACCCGCCGCTACAACCATTTTACTGATGACAGACAGACACAGATTATGATCTATCTTGATTATTTGGTAGAAAAAAAATCTACATGATGAAACCTCCGTTCGCACTAACAACCTGACCAGTGCACCAACTAGAATCCGGTGTGCACAACATGGCCACAATTCCAGCAATCTCATGAGTGTACGCCGGCCGGCCACCCGCTCCCGCCGCATACTCCAAAACCGCCGGCGCATCCACCCCTTCCCTCGCCTTCATCAACGGCGCCGCCTCAATAAACGGCCGAATCATCTGCTTGAATTCCTCCGTATTACTCTCATACATCGGCCCCTCCACCGGCCCCGGATTCACCGCATTAACCGTCGTCCTCTCCGCCAACTCCCTCGCCCACGTCCTCGTCATCGCCTCCACCGCTGCCTTCGTCCCCCCATAAACACTCTGTCCACAAAACCCACTAGCCGACGACACTGACGACAAATTGACAATCCGCCCACTGCGATCCGTCGGCAAGTAGGGAACAGCAGCTTGCACGACAAGCAGGGGCCCCAGGACGTTCACGGCGTACGAGGCGTGGAAATCTTCAATCTTGATGTCCTCGATGCGGTCGTTGCGGGCGACACCGGCATTGTTGATGATGATGTCGATGCGGGAGATGCCGGGGAAGGCGGAGACGGCGGCCGTGATGAGTTGGGTGGCGCCAGTGGGGGTGCCGAGGTCGGCTTGGGCGGTGGCGGCGCGGATGGAGTATCTTTTGGCCAGGGTTTCGGCGTGGGTGGTGGCTTGGGTGGCGGAGGAAGGCGAGGTGAAGCCGAGGATGACGTTGGCGCCTTTGGAGGCAAGGTTTTCAGCAATGGCGGCACCAATGCCTAGAGGGTGTTAGATGGAGGGGGACGCGGGGGGAACGACAAATGGAACGGGTGGAGTTTATTTTACCTCTAGAACCTCCCGTGATGACGGCAAGCTTTCCTTCAAGAACACGAGACATGGTGAATCTTTGCGAGTTTTAATGTAGTTGGCTCAGGAATATAATATTTATGATGTGAAAAGAGCAGCAACTGATGCTATTTATACTTGCTCGGTGCGGGAATATGTACCTTCCCGTCTCTACTGCCGTTATTCAGCCGCATCCCTTTGTGGGAAGTTCATTGGCTCCCCATTGCGGTGATTTGCGAAAACTAGCAAGAATCAGCAGGTACTTCCGCTATCGTGCTTGATGCGGTAGTTGCGCGATCCGACCACGCACCACGTCACTGCCGCCAATAGCTGTTGTAGCTGTTCCGCACCAATGAGAAGCGGCCATTATAATTTGAGCGTAGGGAACTATAGGAAGCTTATCTAAGAATGCTCATGTGATCAAATCTTATGCGGTGTTGTTAGAAACAAGAGCAAAAATGTGTGGCAGCACTTGAAATTATTATAGAAATATTGAATTATTTCCCTATATTGTCGCTTGTAAGTCGACTGTAAGCTCCATGTGGTAGACAATTAGCGGGATAAAAAACTACCCCGCCATGGCCGCTGCGTAACATGGAGCCTTGTCACCAAGTCAAACTCACCTTTGGCCCTGCCAAATTTGCAGCCTTGTCGTCCTCTAAGTAACAACCCTCCCAACAACGTCACCACTTGACAAACGTGAATCTCACCTTTGACTGATTCTCTTCCTGTGTCCACCAACCACTCCAATCACCACCCCCACTCACGACCACAACTCTCAAAACTCCACCAACCATGGATATCCGCGTCCTCCACGTCTCCGACGTCCCCCTCATCCAACACGCTAACATCGAAAACCTCCCCGAAAACTACTTCCTCAAATACCACCTCTACCATGCCCTCTCATGGCCCCAACTGAGCCTCGTCGCCGTCGACGTCTCCCGCCCCAAGAAAACACCCTATGACTACCCCAAGATCGTCGGCTACGTGCTCGCCAAAATGGAAGAGGAGCCCGCCGATGGAATCAAGCACGGCCACATTACCTCGCTGTCTGTCATGCGGACGCACCGTCGGTTGGGTATCGCCGAGAAGCTAATGCGCCAGAGTCGTATGTGGTTTATTTTCCAAAGCGGGCGATCAATGATGGGGAGGATTGAGATGACTAACAATCTGATAGAACAAGCCATGGTGGAAACCTACGGTGCTCAGTATGTCTCGCTGCATGTACGTGTCTCCAACAAAGCTGCTATTCACTTGTACCAGGAAACCCTCGGGTTCAAGTCGGACAAGATTGAAGCCAAGTACTACGCTGATGGTGAGGATGCGTTTAGCATGCGCCTGGACCTCAAGTACATTCGCGACAACATTATCGCAGATGAGAAGGCCGAGGCCGAGGCCGAGGCTGAGGTTGAGGATGAGGGAGAGCCTGTGGGTGAGATTGGGAGTGTCACAGCAAACGCGGAGGGTGCGGCAAATGCGGAAAAACAGGTAATGCGAGAAATATGAGTTGGGATAGATTCAATGTCTGGGTTACAGGGGGAGAGAGGCTTGTACGAATATAGACCATGGCTGCTGGATATAGATCAATCATTGTGGTATAGACATGACATGTGGACTGCTAGTAGGCGGTCTATCGGCATGAACACAAAAAAGCTTTTCGATATGACTGGTTACTTGGAAACATGCAAATTCATAAAAGGTTGTATTAACTTGACGTCATCGTCATACATGCCGTAATATCACAACTCTAATTGTCCAAATCACAACGCCACATTTACTCTTCCGTTGTCCATCCTCATTCTCATACGCAACGAACTGCAATGCTTTTAGTGGTGCTTCCATCCCAATCCGCTGATTCCAACATGTCATATATAAATCGGCGGATATGGTGTTGTAGAGACTGACCTGGGGTAATCATTTTCGGAACACCCGTTATACAATCTAGTCCGTAGTTCTGCGGTACTCCTGGTTCCCCGGCAGTATTTTTTTCATCTTCCATGAAATGACTCATTGACAGAGTTCCTTATTCCTCCTGGAGGTGGAACTCGACGTCCTCAGCCTTGTAGTGCTCCATGATGAGACTCGACAGCTGGTACTGGCAATGAGCACCCCTGCAATATTTGTTAGCAAAATGATTGTTTATCCTAGTGATAAACGTGTGTTTTATTTGGGGGGTTTTTTTTTTTTTGACTTACAAGTTACTGATGTACATATCAACCAGCTCCGCAGAAATCACCTCGGTCAAGGGTTGGCGCACAAAGATATCTTGGCACACCAAATCACCATCCTCAAAAGCAATAGCAGTTGACGGATCCGCCCATTCCACCAGAGCATCTTCGTCAAAAGGACTATCAGGACATAACTGGTAGATACCACCCAGGACAACTACCGGCCAACCATTGTTCTTAGCCGCCAGGGCTAACGCGCCAGCACCGGACTCGAGAATCACATCACCATTAGCGAGGATTGCACGAGCACCAAGGATAACACGGGTAACAAGAGACATGTAGGTACTCATGCCCGAGGCCATGACATTAATGACAGTCACACCGGCCTTGGTAAGCTCCTTACGGAAGCTCTCGTAGGGCGTGCAATCCTTGTCCCTGGAAAAGGTGCTATGCGAACGGCTTTCGTAGCCGCGGGTACCCGCTTTGCAGGCGATGAGAACAGTGAAGCTACGTTTTGAAGCAGCCTTGAGAAGGAAGCGCATAACAACGCTGGAGGGCTCATGGACCAGGACGAACTCACCGGGGCGAATCTGGGCCTCGGCGAAACTGGCAATCTGATCGGCAACCTGGTCAATCTCGTCCTTCATCTCCTCGATGGCGTTCATGACCTCGGAACGCAGGGAGTCCATGCGGGCTTTTCTGTTAGTAGTGTGGGGGGTCACAGTACCCGGGGTGCGAGTGGGGCTGTCGAAAGCAGAGCCGGCGGGCGAAGCCGACAGGATGTTGAAGAGGGACTTGGGAGTGCTAAAGGAGCTAATGGCGGACATGGTGGGCTGGCGGGCTAGACGGGGCGGTGCAATGTTGCCGAGAGTAATGTGTGATGATGAGAAGCAGGCGATCTCTGGTTGTTGGGGGCTCTGGGGAGCACTAGCTTCGGAGACAAGGTCGCTGTAGCTGTCACTGTCGCGGTCCTCGTTGGCCTCGTCACGGATAAGACTGAGGACGCGGCGGACAATGTTGGCAATGACAAGCTCCTTGGGAAGAGCATCGGCGAGGCGCGTGCCGACTCGGCAGACCTCGTCAAGGAGTTGGTCTTCATCCGACCATTTTGAGTATTTGACTACTTGAAAGAGAAGATGGGAGGTGGCAAGGGCGCAGTCTTTGGAGCCGGTGATTTGCCGTCTCTTGAAAAGTCTAGTATAAGAATAGACATGTTAGAGTTGGAGTAGGCAATGGCCGAAATAGAAGAGTCAAGTAGATGACCCCGGCACAAAGGAGGTCAGTACCAGGGTGGGGGTTATGGTGGGTTAGTATCCTAGTCGATGACGATAAGGTCGGTCGGTGGTGTTCAATGATGATGGGATGACACTTACGAGGTCAAATACTGAATGCTGGCCTCGTGAGGATGTGAGTTGACATAACGGATGAATTTGTTCAAATCAGGCATGTGGCCTGAGGAATTAGAAGCCATGGTTGCGGGAGTTATGTGGTGGTTATGACTGGAAAGAGTCGAATATGTTGATGGCAGCCTGTAACAGGGAGCTTCGGCCAATGGGGCAAAACTGGTAAAATGATACTAGGTAGTCCAAGTGATGTTTGCCGAATGCGCTGTGGCCCGGACGGAGCAGTAGACGGAATATGAACGGCGGGGAATTCGCGGGGAATCAATGACGGGCTTTGCGGCAGGGTGACGGCCGATGATGGTCGAGTAGTCTAACGAAGCACAGACTGGTCTCTTGAAAGAGAGAGCATCAGGAAGTCTCGAGAAGATTGGAGCGAAAAATGGACTATTGTTTTTGGGATGACGTCTATGATGAAGGCATAGATCGGATCGGAGCGGGAAAGAGTCCAGAACAAGTCTGGTGTTTTGGCGGAGTTTGCGCAAGAAGGTGTCAAGAAGAGGCTTTTTTTTTATTGTATTTTATTTTATTTTATTATTTTAATTTTTAATTTTTCTGGGCAGACATCAGGGTGAGTCAAAGGCACAAGTTCCTTTCTTCCTTGAAGAGTAGCGTGCGTGTGTACAAAGTGGGTACATGATGCTAAATGCCGGAATGTAATTTGGCAGCATTTGGCACATATTTGACTTGAGAAGTATAGGGGCGGCTGCCTCTATAATTATGACTAAACAGCACCCAGGTGCCCTAATGTTATTCTAAGCTTCCAAGCTGTCAGCCGCACAAAATAAAAAAGATGTGGGCCCGATGATTCATTATGACTAAGCAAATGTAGGTGTGTAGTTCACGATCTTTGTGGGTCATAGATGGGGCCTGGGAATCTCAACAAGATAACGTCATGTCAACGTCCTTTTTTGTTTTGCGCATATTTTTTACCAACTGGAGTATAGTATAGATTAGAATAAAGTACACACAAACCCAAGTTGGGATACATCCCATCTCTAGTTTTGTCAGTATATTTGAGCGGCGCTTGTAGCTAATCACAGTTTGTAGCGCAGCCACCTGGTTCTCTGAATTAAGCGATCCGCAGCAGCCGGTGGTAGTAAGTACTAATTAATACTTTAGCTAGAACTCCACTGCGTTCAATTTCAAGGGAATTGTATCCTTGTATGCCCCCAAGCACCTTTTGCATTATCTCTATTGTAGTGTGCCAAGTTCCGGCCTCTAATAATGCCAGTTGATACCCCGTGGGCACGATAAGCATGTGAAAGAAAGGCTGGGTCAATTTGACGCGGTCCTATACTTGGTCAAGACAATGGCAATATCATTCCAGGCTATCGGCCTAAGAGTTGGCATGAGCCCAATATCTAGATGCATGCATGCACTTAAATGGGCACACCTTGATCTGGCTTCCATCTGAGACATGGCCCAAGCCTGATATGATGATTGGGATCTCTTCTATCAAACATGACATACACACAAAAAGGGCAGACTGCAGTTGTCAGAAGCAACAGAAGACAGGTTGTGCTGGATTATATTATATGCTGGTTCGTATGCACACTGAAGACATGGATGTGCCATACCATATGGCAGGAATCACAGTAAATATTTGTCAGTCAAAGCAAAGTAGTATTGATTAGCCTGTGGGTATACGATAAAAAATGGTAGATTCTTGAAGAACCATTTGGGGGGGTGGGGGTTGTTGTTGTTGTTGTTGTTGTTGTTGTTGTTGTTGTTGTTGTTGTTGTTATGTCACTCACTCACTGGGGCATGAACCTGTCAAAATGTCCGAATGTCAACATCAGTTGGGACAGGTGTTTGACTTACTCAACATAGGAAGCAAGCTGCTGCTGCTGCTGCTGCTGCTGCTGCAAAAAGCTACTTGAGCTATAAGAAGTTGTAAGAGCTGCAGGAAAATTATATATATATATATATATATATATTTATTTATATAGACATTAAATTTAAGAAAATAGTCCCAACAGCCAACAACAAATAACCAACAAACTAGGTAACTTCCAAGATTAATCAAGTCAAGAAGCGCCTGCCTCTTTTAATATTTATTTTAATTTTTAATTTTTAATTTTTTTAATTTTTTTAATTTTTTTTTGATTTTCCTTTTTCCAGAAAAAGAAAGCACTGAAAAAATTTCCAGCTCATACCTGCCGTTTACTACATCACACATGTCTTTGTGCCATTTTCTATTCTCTTCTTGAACAAACCATCGCCATCTCGTTGATGTCTCGCAACCTCCTTTGATATCCAAATATCCATCGACTTTTGAACTGTCTTTTATTTTTCCTAGTGGTTCTTACTTCGCATACCTCTAATAAATAGCGCCTTTCCTTCTCGCTCTTTCCCTATTGTGATGCCTATCTTCTTCTTCCATTATCCTTCTTAACCGGGCTTCCTACTTTTTACTACATCACCTCAACCAATCTCCATCCTTGGATTTTCCCATCTTCTCAACCTATCCAATCGAGTCAACCATTTCTTTGAACCGAATTCATGTCAAAAATTGATCGACAAAACGCTTCCTCGTCAAAGTCGAGAGCTCTTACTCTAGACCCCAAAACACTGGCCACATCTCACCAGCTTTGCCAGGCTATCCAACCTCATCATCTCGTGCCACCAACGTTGAGAAACAAAAAGAGCCCAAGGGCCAGAGCTACGTTGAGGATCGACAGCCTCTTTTTTAGTTGAGCCAAACAACGTGACCAACACGACACTAATATTGTTGCCACGATCAATTGTCGAATCAAACTTCTTTTTTTGTCTTTTTATCCGCAAAAAATTCTCTCTAAATTTTCGCCAACCTCGGAGTCAAAATCACTTTCTGTTGAATATTTTGACTTCTAAAACGCAATCATCATTGCGGTTCAGGAACCCCAAGCTCACAGCGTATGTGCTTGTCGGCAGTGCTGTTTCGCCCATCACGTCACGACAAATTTCTACTGCTGCCGCAACAGTGGAATTTTTTTTTTTTTTTTTTTTTTTTACATCAGCGTCAACTCCACAACTTGCCTGCTTTTGGCTATTTCTTACCTTCCAACCATCCCGCCGAAATATTTTTTCTTTAGAGACCAGTAATACACGATTTGCGATTCGGTTCACCTGGCCTTTTAACTCCTTCCATGCCTTTAGTCAACAACGCTTTGCTTCTACTCTCCATCAGCTTATGCTCCTCACCTTCACCCGACTTGCCGCAAACAATCAACATCCCCGGTCTCGAGACCCCGGCTTCCTGATTTCATGTGTTGCGCGTGTTACTGCTTGATCTCTGTTGTCTCTTGCCCTTGACCATAAAGGCCTCCCCAACGGCCTCTTCTCTCAGACGAACACTCTTAACCGCAATCGAACAATAAGCCCGTTAACCTTGTACATACAACACAACATACATACATCCATCTATCCAGTCGGTGGTCACTCGCTCAATCCTGGATTGCCAACCAACACCTTGGCCAGACCTGGTCTTTCTTATCTTCCCTCCCCCTCCCCCCCTGTCTGGGAAGCAGCGACCGACAAAGTCTTCCAGACAAACTCGACTCTAGCTCTCATTGCTCTCGTTCCGGTCATTCACGGGGGAGCCTTCATATTGACACTGACACGAGCATCTCAACTTTTGCTTCATGTCCATGTCAAGATGAACTCTCTCAACATCATTTCATCCCGCGTTTCGCCGCAGAATTCGCCGGCGCCTTCGCGTACAAATTCCTTTGGGTCACTAAGTCTTGTACGATCTCTCGAAGATGTTCAGAATCGATCCTCACTCGACAATACTCCCGAATCCGAGCCTGCTTCAGATATCAACCCACAACCCATACCCCTCGATGAACCAGGGACCATTGCTGCTCTTGCGCAAGCCCCAAACCTGCTTGTTGAACCGGATAAGCCACTTGATCCCACGGAGACTTCGCCATTGCCATCTGAGAAGAGTTTGCATACATATGGCTGGACCTCAGTCCCTAAGCGCATCGCCTGCTCAATTATAGGTTCATTGCGATGGTTATTGTCCATTTTCACAACCCCAGGTTTCTACCTGCTTGGCTTGTTCTACGACGATGATGGGAGCTTTAGGTGGTCGCTTCCTCCGCGCAAGTTGTTTGGACTCCTTGGCCTTGTTTTGGGCTCCAAGGGCGCCCGGCCAAAGTCGAGTGAGAAGGAAAGGATAAAATCTGGAACATCTCGACACAAACGGAAGATGACAGCGGCAGGTGGTGGTGGAGGAGGAGGAGGAGGCAAACGAAATTCGACCATTAGCATATCTGATTCCGATGCGCCATCCTCCTCCTCCCGCCGTACCTCTCGAGCCTCTCGCGAAATACCTGATAGTGCCTTGCCCGCTCGCTCCATCCGGATCAAGGTGCAAACGAGCGACGAAGTCTCGAAAGAACGTCGCCACCGGAAAAATTCGTCCGTGGTGGCCCGCACCAAAGGTGACAATTTGTCTGTCGATAACATTTCGGCCCAAATCAAGTCCCCCACGTCTCCCGCGACTGCTATCACCAAGTACCCACGTGCCCCAGCGCCCCCGAGGCCACTTATTCCACGACGACAGCCTTCATACTTGAACCTTGAAGGTCCTCCTCCATCAGAACACCAAAAGACGCTTATTCTGGATCTTGATGAAACTCTGATTCACAGCATGTCCAAAGGAAACCGACTTGGATCTGGACATATGGTTGAGGTACGGCTGACGACGACTTTTGTTGGTCAAGGTGGGCAGACTGCAGTTGGGCCGCAACATCCCATTCTGTACTATGTTCACAAGCGGCCGTACTGTGATGATTTCCTGAGAAGGGTAAGTTGGACGTGGACCTGACATGTATGTGTAGTATTAGTAGTAGTAGTAGTAGTACCCTGGGGGATTGAAAAAAACGTTTGCTAACGCTGAGGGGTGGAAACGTGTAGATTAGCAAGTGGTACAAACTCGTCGTATTTACAGCTTCGGTGCAGGAGTATGCGGACCCCGTCATCGACTGGCTCGAAACGGATCGCAAGTATTTCTCGGCACGGTACTATCGGCAGCATTGCACGTACCGCCAGGGTGCCTTCATCAAGGACCTTAGTGCAGTTGAGCCGGATTTGAGCAAGGTGATGATTCTGGACAACAGTCCACTCAGTTATATGTTCCATCAAGGTATGTCTTTTTTTTTTTTTTGGATAGTAAAGCATATCTTAGTACCAACAAACTAATACATAAATAATATTTAGACAACGCGATCCCCATTTCTGGTTGGATCAGTGACCCGACAGACAATGATTTGCTCCACCTCGTGCCACTGCTAGAGGGCCTTCAATATGTGTCAGATGTGAGAGCATTGCTTGCACTCCGTGGTGGTGAGGACGGACAACACATGGCATAGTTTTCTTTCTCTTGTGAGAGGCTTGACCTGTGGAGTTGATGGTTCGAGATGGACGTGAAACAGTCATGTCAAAGAAAAAAAAAAAAGAAAAAAAATCGACCGATTGATGAAGCCACGAGTATGATGAGCACGGGTTGGAGTTGAGCACTGGCAAAGGTCACTGGTAAGTTTGTGTTTGCAGAACCACAAAGTTGAGCTGCATTATATTTCGCCTAAAGGGCTCTAGAGCTCTTTCATTGTTGTCTTTGATTATTGTTATTCTCTTCTTGTATCTTTTAGATGAGTGTGAGTTTCTCTTTTATATTTTGATGGGGAGGGCTTGGTCATTGTCTAATCTTTTTTTTTTTTTGGTTTTCTTATTAGACTGGGCACTTATATTCGAGATCATTTTGGATCTTGGACTTTATGATATAATATTTGCATACTGCTTTTGTTGATTTTACATTTGGGCTCCTATATTGTTGAATTTATGATGATACAGTTACCATGTACATAGTGTGTATAGTGTGCGTAGTGTGTATAGTGTGCATAAGTGTCAAGCTCGATTTTATGCATAATCCACTGCTTTTATTGTTACGCAGGTGACTTCATAGACGGGGGAAAAAAGTATGGCATATTGCAACACAGCCGACGAAGTCCAAAAGCGGATATGCAGCTCCACCTAGTTGGTTATTGGCCCCCAAGGAACACATTCAGCCGCGGCCTGACTCGGGTTGGTGATACTTGCAAGGGATTTAATCTAGCATCATTCCAGGCGCCTCACAAAGTATTAGCGATTGAATCCCTTTGCAACATGCAAGTATGTGCCCGCAGCAAAATGGCAACATACTTACAGAGGCCATCCGTCATCAAGTCACTGGGTTCATTAAGAGAACCTGGCATATGACGTTAGTTCTCACGAGGCGAGTTCGACATCACCCGTAATGACGCCAGCTGTGGAACCAACACGGCCCAGCCGGTTGGATATCCTTGCACTAACAGTTGAGCCGCTCTAGCTTACTGACAAGCAGTTAGTGCAAGTTGATCAACTTATACTAGGACTTTTTGCCGCTTGCGGATAGACGAACAAGGGTTGGGAGGTAAAAGAACATGTGTTGACATCACGAATGAGACATGTCGGGTAAAGCTGTGTCTGCGAGGGTCTGAAGCGAAAGAGGTTATGGTTCTAGGGACAAGTTGTAGAGAATGAGAGATATGATTAGGTAAAGGGAATAGGTGGTGATGAGAATATGAAGACAGGTAGTAGTAGGTGGACATAGGAATGCAGTACTTTGATGTTTTCTGAATGCCTATGGTATACTACTGCATAGGTAAACGGCTATCTCTCTCTCTCTCTCTCAACTCACACCTTTGCTCCCGGGTTTAACCGGCCTCTTGAGCATGCACTTAGCCTCTCCAGGAACGGAAACACAGCCTGCTGGGGACTTTTCCAGGGCGGTGCCCTTAGCTGATGGTTGCGTATCGTAGCGTGCCGCTGATCATGGGATACGTTGCGGGTTGCGGAAAGCGGGGCCCCTAAAATGGCAAAGGAAAGGGCGAGAATGGAAGGGGAAGGGGCAAGAAGGGCTTTTCTGACGAATGAGGTAGGTTCGCACGTAATGGGGTTTGGAATTCGAGTAACTTCTGTCTGGGGTAAATCTGACTATAAAGCCTACGAGGGACGGCTGGAAGTTGGAGTTGGCATTGTTTCTTTCTTTTTCTTCATCGTCATCATCATCGTCTGTCCATCTTTCTATTCTTCCATCCTCTAAAAAAAAAACACACTTCAAAACATTGACAAAATGGTTCTCACTAACAGCTTCGCTCCTATCCTCCACTGTACGTATTTTAAATCCCGCTTCCTCAACCCCGTTATAGCCGCCATTGACCACATGTCAACTAACCCCCAATCGTCTCCTGCAGCCGGCTTCCCCAAGGTCAAGCCCTCGGCCATCCTTTTGGGTACCGTCTTCAACCATGCCACCGAGCTCGCCGTCCTGTCGCCCATCTTTGGCGAGACCTACAAGCGCGCCAAGGCTTCCAGCACCAAGGAGGAATTCATCAAGTCCAAGGAGGCTTCCGGTGCTGCTCTTGTCTACGGCTCGTCGCTGCTCGGCTCCGCCCTGCAGTCGTACGGTGTCGCTGCCCTCATCAACGCTACCGGCACTCTGTCCTACAAGGGCGCTGCTTATCTCGGTGGTTTGGTCTTCCTGGCCACTTCGGCCCCTGGTGTATGTTAATGTGTCCCTAATATCCCTTGGAAGCTCCCATGAACCAACCCAAACTAATCATTTCCATCATTTCCATCATTTCCACTATTGTAGTACATCTCGCAGGTCTTTGCTGAGCGCCGCCCCCTTGATACCGTCGGTGTCAGTGTCGCTGCCAAGTTGATTGAGTCGCTGGGTCTGTCTCTGCTGCTGGCCTGGTGGGGCACCCGTGGTGACCCTCTTGACAGCTTCCTGCACTAAAACGTGTCTTGAAAAAAAAAAAATCGACAATGAAACAGTGTCGAGTAGGCTGAGATGAAGAAGAATAAGGTTGTGAAGGAATTTGTCTTGTCGTTGGAAGGAGACGGTAATGGTATAGATGGGGGATATGGGAATTATTGCATAAGCCTCTGAATAAAACATTTTTTTAACGCCCTGAATATTTGATATTGAAACGATGGTGACCTTGATGTAGTCAATACTTGTGGATTATGTATTTGTTATTGCGTTAATCTTGGGACAAGTAGTTTGATCTCACCTGTCATTGCATAGACAGAGCACCAAGCCGCCATGTTCACTTTCGCTAAAAGGTCAATCCTCATTCACAATCTTGATTTGATCATTCACACAAAGGCATACACTATTCCGAAAACTTTCAAGTGACAGTACTTTGTATTCAACAAAAGACTATCGTCTCGTGTATATGCCCATGATGCTGAACAACATAAATATCAAATGCCCAAAACGCCAAAAACACACGA
>MKGJ01000416.1:0-21669 GCA_002018255.1 Bretziella fagacearum | reverse complement strand
TATATATATATATATATAAAAATATAAAAAAAATATAAAAAAAGCTGGCGCCTGCTTTGTCTGTCGAGACGAGGTGAGGCGAGGCGAGGCGGAATTGGATCCAGCGGAACAACACCATGTACTAATGATATCGCACTTTGCTGTCAAGTATACGTATGCATTTCGCATTGTCAGCATCTAAAGCGGCAGTTCTGCCGAGCGAATTAGTGGAGCGGCCTAAACCGCTTGCTGGTACGGGAATTCATGTCTAGCGAGGAACGCTACGAGTTTATGCTGTTTTAGTCTTTTATAGAACAAAGAAAGGCAAGGCAGACTTGATATATAGGGTTAATGTACCCCCACTAGTATCAGGGTTAAAGACTAAGTAAGATGTGACTTCAGTAATATATATAGGCCATGACTTGGTTGTCACTCTACAAGACTCTGGAGGCCTCTCCGGCAAGCAAGTGCTTTGGTAACGACATCAAAGCAAAGTCATGTCATGGCGTTGATTTGTTGCTTAGCTATATTTGTAATTTCCAAACGTCACAGCTTGGATGTTAGGAGAGTATATAACAATTACAAGTGATTCAAGGGAGAAAAATAATGACCTTTTATATGCTGACAAGAGTACTGTTGTGACTATATGACTTGGAAAATACAATTTCAGGAGAGTTTTTATCTAAATGGAAATGTCGTAAAGCAAGCAGTAGACTAGACAATACTGGCAAACGTATGTACATATATGTGTATGAAAAACAGGGGTGACAGGTTAGCTAATGGAAGCCTACATGACCTCCTCACGCTCGTAACCTGTAATCTTGAGAGTAGGGTTTGGCTTGTCGCGGTTATCACGGTAGACACTGGCAAAAGGGTTCGGGTCTTCCTTCTGCTCGAGATTGCCGAGGGTGTGGTTGACACCACGATGAGTAGCCTCTGTAAAATTGACATGTTAGAAGTCTAGCCTTTTTTTTTTTTTTTTCCAACATTTCAGTTGTTGGGTTTTTGTTTATACATCTTACCATCAGCACGGATATAGTAGATCAAGTCCTTCATAGTACGCTGTCCCTCCGGGATATTCCAGTAAGTCACCGCAATATCCGGAATCTGGAACTTCTCATCCGTCCACTTTGGCAGATTCCCGGCTTCAATCTCGTGGATACACCACGTATATGTATGGACGGCCTCTTCCTCAAGATATCCCACAAAACGGTGGCAGATCGGCGGGGATATCAAATACAGTAGGAACATGCTGTTGAAAAAGACACCCTGGGCGCCAATGATCATGAGCTTCATGAAGCGGCCAGGCTCGCACATTTTGAGAAAGGTGAGAAGGTGCATGCGTTCGTTGTAGGATTCTTCGAGGAGGGTTTCGATCCAGCCATTGTCGCGGCGGAGGCGGCGGATGGAGGTGAGGTGGCGGAGCATGCCGGCGACCATTCCAGGGACGCCAGCGATGCTTTCAAGGAAGATGAACCGGATGAGCTAACAGTTAAGAGTACGGGTTAGCTTATGGTTCGGTATATTCATCGTACGGAGTTTTGATCCCTTGGAGAGTCTCGGTGTAGGAACCAGCATCCAGTTCCACCAGAACCACTCCCTCTTCTAAACACCAAAAAAAAAAAAATTTAAAAAATGAAATTATGTATATATATAAACTTACCCATTGTGCCTCGGTCAACGGCTTCGCCATCGCTACCTCACCCGCGGGCTTACCCGCCCCCGCCTTCTGCGCCTTACTCATCCCGGTAACGAAATCCATCCCCCAACGACAAAACCGCACGCACTTCCAAGCCGCCCAGTCACCGACAGTCCGCGGGACGCGATGTCCAGGGACCACAGCGTGCATGGTGTCTAGGGTGAAGCCGTGGTGGGGCCATGCGGGGGGAGTCTTGCAGATGTGTTCGGTGTCGGCGCCTGGGAACAATTCGCGGATGGGGAGACGGGGGGTGGTGGAGAAGGGGCGGGTGGCCGGGAGGAGGAGGAGGGGACGGAGGGGGGTTAGGCGGAGGTGTTTGGTGGCTCGGGCGAAGATCATGGTGGCGGTAGTTGGGGTAGTGATGATAGATATAGGGAGGGGGAAGTGGTGTTGTGGATAGCTAGTAGATATGAAAGATATTGTGAAGTATGTGGTGTAGTGATGAGTGGAATATGGGATAAGTGTGGTGTCACAGAGTGATGATTTTGATATTCAAAGAATAAAGTTTGAAGAAGAGGAAACGAAGTAAACAGAGAAGATAATAAATATGTTTGTTTGACAAAGTGAAAAACTCAGTCTGTGTTTTAAAACTTTTGATTCAAGCCTGAGGCAGAAGACTTGGAATTATCATCATCCCAAGAATCGAGGAACTCCAGCTCGTTTTATATGAATCCAAGAAAGGCAATGTCCCAATTAGGAAAGCATAAGAAATTGAACACACAAAGGCAGGAGCAAGGGGAGCAGTGGAGTTCATGATTTGGCTTTTTGACTTCAAGTAAGGAGAAGAAAGAAATGTTTTGGCCAGAGGGAAGTTTTTGAGTTTGGTTGGTTAGCAGAAGGAAGAGCTTGCAAACGGTGATAATTGAGCCGGCGGGTCTGCGTTTCGGTGGTACAGTGTGGATGCATGATTATGTGCACTGTAGTAACATGAAGGTGTGTAATGGATATCGTAAATGAGGCCAGAAATGATAAGCAATTGAAAGTCGGACAGTACTAATGATGTTGAAATTCTTTTTCCGAAAGAAAAAGAAGAAGAAAAAAAAGGTCCCCTTGGTATTGCGTATCAACTGGGTTGTATGACAACGCAGTTCGATTCGGGATGGCTGACACTGTGATGTACTGTGCATCGCCAACTTACACAGAGAGCAAAGTTTATTGTCTTGATGTGTCCCGAGATAGATGGAAGATGGATGGGACCATGCAGTTAGACAGTCTGGCCAAGAGAATTTTTAAAAAAAATCTTTGTTTTTTTTATGTTATTTATCCCGTTTTGGGTGGACTTGGACGGTTAGAGACACAAGTCGGGTGTGATCGCGGAGAAACCATTGGGGCCGTCACCGGATGGGTGGGTTGATATTTATGAATATTTACAGTATTTATTACATGAGGAATATAAAGTCATGAAAATTCTGTGTATAGAATATTCCAGCACTTGACACATAATTCAAAGTCACATCTTCACACCTCAGGCTTCAACAAAGGAAAAACTTCACCGTTCTCTGATTAGGGATAGGGTTGCTTCTCCTGAACATTGGCTTGAAAATTCTCTTTTTTTTTTTTTATCTCACCAGCCATTCTTTAATCTCCTACAGACACTTGGTTTTTTTTTCTTTCGAAATCTGACAGAACCCTGTTGCTAATGCTGATGATGTGCCAAAAAGAAAAAAGGATCAAAAAATGAGGCTCAACTACTGAATTTTCAGGCACTTTAAAAAAACAAATAATAAATACTGTAAATTATTCAATCATTTATATAATCATAGTTTAGGGTTAGATGGAAAATAAAAATCACAGTCATGATTAAAGCAGCTGAAATTTGTTTAAACCAATGTTCAATTAGCAGACGAAAATGATGCGGAATAGTATATAAAAGGAAATGCTTGTTTGGCCATGAGAGAGAGAAGAGGCTGGTTGAACAACTCCGCCGTGTCTGACAAAGATATCAAGTATGAGATCATCCCTATCTATATATTCGCCGACCTATTAGATTTGAATCAGTACCTATCAGCATATATCCCTTTGTCCATCTTCGTACCGTCGGCCTTATCGCGCTTCCACTTGCCTCTTCTCTCACTCCGTTTCGCTTATTCACTCCATCCTCTCAGTCCGACACTACCAACTACCAAGAAAAAAAAAACCCGGACAGTAGTGCATCAAGATTGGAGGTCTCACTAATGAATTCATATGAGATGTAGATAGATGGTAGAACTTGGTGTTGACTTTCACGTACCCTTTTTTTTTTTTTTGTAGTGATCCTTTGAGGCTCTGTTGTTCCTATGCCGCTTGAGATAGATACAACGCGGTGTGTTTGACTGTCGCGCGGGAATATATCATGTTGTTACCAAGTGGTGTAAGTGTTAACGGTAACATATACACCATCGGTCTCTGCTATCCTCCGGCCATCCGGACTATGTTGATAAATTCTATATAAACATCCCTTAACCTTCTATCCGGTCCTCGCCATTCATCCATTTCCCGTAAAAAACTCAAGTTGTTTCTTCTCATTACACCATCTGCCAGCTTCCCGGGTCTCATCTCTCTGCGGTAATCGGTCTCACTGTTATCTATCACCCAGTATAGCCCCTCACTCAAGTCTCTGTCTGGTTCATGATCTCGCTCATCTTATCAGAACAAACCTTGAAATCCCCCGAGCTCCATCCTCCCCAGAAAGAAAACAAGACCTCCCCTCTCATTCGCCGTAACTGATCCAGGCAGGTCCTTTCTCCAGGATCTCTCTTCCTCGTTTCTGTAAAAACAGAAGAAAGAAAAAGAAAAAAAAAAAGAAAAAAAACAAGAATAGGGTCTTGCCGTGTATCTAACACACGTGACCTCTCGCAAGCAATACTCCAGGGGTGAACCCTAAACGAGAATCATACCACTATGACCACAAAACCAAGGATTTGAGAAATCAAAGGAAGAAATTGGAATGTCGGATTGGGGCAAATCCGGGATTGAACCAGTGACCTTTAGATAACAGAAATCACTGAAGTTGGAACTTCAGTCTAACGCACTCCCAACTGCGCCATTGCCCCAAGGTTGTTTGCTGTTGTATTATTTATTCTCTTCCTAGAGGGCTGTGATACTGGAGGTTGTGTTTGGTTAACAAAAAATGTGTAGAGTGTCTACTCAACACCAGAATATAATCAGTCGGTCTCAGTCTAACGAATACTTGAATAATAAGACATTTTGACCTCTCTAATCAAGGTTATTAAACCACAAGGGTTACAACCCTATCGCACACGGCCCGGGCGCCTGAAGACAGTGGCCGGTTCAAAGCGTTCAGGGCGGAATTCATATGGCTAGCAGGCAAACATCGCCCCCCTCTCGCCCCCCCCATTCCCCCATCCCCTTACCCCCCCATCTCTTCGCTAGATACGCACGGTCCACGAGCAAGTTAGGTGGAGCAGTGGGTTTGTATGGGTTGAAATGGGGATGATGTGTCCTAGGAATAGCGAATTGCTTCCTGGATGCGTGTGCGCAGGAGCTATGATCTATGGGATTTGTTGTTAAGAGTAGCGTCATGTTATAAAGGTATAAAAGGATAGTGTTTGTAGTTGAATGATGGTACTTGGGAGGTTGTCTGCGTTGGATTGCTGGAGATTATGATGTTGCTCCGATCTTGTCAGGGGCGTCAATATAGCCTGTCATGTTGTCTCCTCTAGCGTCGAGACAACGACGAAAGATAAGGTGAGACACATCATCGTGTTTAGTCATGATCACAGAAAAAGCAGATACATACATTGAGCATACCCATCTTTCTATATTTCCCACTCATTATCAAAATGATGAAATGACTGTAAGAAAAAAAAAAAAGAGCGGCTTGTTGCATATGTATTTTAGCTTCTATCGTTACCAAGTTCTCCCCGCCCGCCTATCCAACAACACTCCAAGAGTCCCAAGACAAGACTGGCCCCCACGTCGGTTCATTTTGTCCGACTAACAAATCTCCTATGCATCACCAGGTGTTCTGTACCTCTCTGTACCGCCAAAATCTCGAACCCTGTAGGATAAGAACAACAACTAATAGAGTTGTATGTCTCTTACTCACTGGGCGGGGACACGTTTTCCCCCCCGCAACCCGGACAATTATTCACTGAGAAATCAAAAACAAGAAACTACTCTAGAATTGGCTAAAAGATATAGGCTTTAACGAACAGAGAAGGAACTTGCGAATTTCACCGTGCGTGCCTTCTACTTTTATAGTTTCCCTGTTTGTTCCTGCACTTTTCAACTTTAGCATTTCGGGCTCCACTGTAATTGGTTAAAATCCTAAGAGAAAGCTATCGCCGGTCCAAGTTGAGGTTCTTTTTCTTTTTCTTTTCTTTTTTCTTAGTAATATTATACGGGAATTTAATCTCTTGCTTTTTTATTTTTTTATTTTATTTTTTAATTTTTTTCATCGTCTTACTTTTATATATCTTGATATATGTGATATCTTTCTGACTCGGGCTGCCTCGCTATCCTTGAATATCTCCTTCCATCTACGACCTCGACATCTCTCTTTCTCTCTCTCTTTCTCTCTTTCTCTCTCTCTCTCTCTCTCTATATATATATATATATATATATATATACTACTACATCAACCGACACCATGAGGAATCCACTGCGCTCCAAGCGCGACATCGAGCTCAACGAGCTCAAATTTGGCAACGAATCATGGGCCTTTGATACCAACTTCACTCTCCGCGAGCCCATGTACGAAGTCAAACCCCCAGAACCCCTTCTCCATAGATTCATCGACAGCTTCAAACGAGACCCGACCCTCCGAATCACCCCTCGTGACCCCAAAGAAGAGGCGCAGATCCGCGCTGCTGCCCGCGCAAATGGTGCTCACTTTTATGACATGGAAATGAGTATTCTGCAGACTTCACATTCAGGGTTGGCGCGGAAACTCAAAGGGAGACATTTGCAAATGATTGCCATTGGAGGCTCTATTGGTAAGTCAAGAGACACTGTACTCCTTCACCGGCCGTTAATATACATACGTGCGGGGCTAACGTGGAAATGAAAACCTCAGGAACCGGTCTTTTTGTTGCTTCCGGACAGGCACTGCAGGTGGGCGGTCCCGCTTCGGTGCTTATTGCCTTTGTGCTCATCGGCATCATGTTGTACTGTACCTGCCAAGCCCTCGGTGAACTTGCCGTAGCGTTCCCTATTGCGGGATCATTTGCGGCATACTCGACTCGCTTTCTCGATCCGTCATGGGGTTTTGCTATGGGATGGAACTATGCGTTCCAGTGGATCGTTGTACTTCCGCTCGAGGTCATTGCTGCATCAATAGTACTCAACTACTGGAATCAGGATATGCCCCGAGCGCCATTTGTCACTTTGTTCTTAGTCTTCATCATGATTACGAATTTGTTTGGTGTCAAGGGTTATGGTGAGGCCGAGTTTACCTTTGCTATCATCAAGGTTATTGCTGTCATTGGCTTTATGTGAGTTGGAGATGTATCTTCCCTCCTTGATTTGTGGCGGAATCGACACTGACAATCCTTAGTCTTCTTGGTATCGTTCTCAACTGTGGTGGTTACCCCGGCACTGGGTACATTGGCGGCACCTACTGGGTTGACCCGGGAGCTTTCAATAACGGCTTCAAGGGTCTTTGCAGCGTCTTCGTTACCGCCGCATTTGCTTTTGCCGGTACCGAACTCGTGGGTCTTGCTGCTGCCGAGACCGCCAACCCTCGTAAATCCTTACCGACCGCCATTAAGCAAGTCTTTTGGCGTATTTGTATTTTTTACGTCATCTCGCTTCTCCTCGTCGGTCTTTTAGTTCCCTACACCGAGGAACGTTTGACGGATTACACTGGCACTGGCGTCAGCGCCCATGCCTCTCCATTTGTCATCGCCATTGAGCACGCCAAAATCCAAGTGCTCCCTTCTGTTATGAATTCTGTAATTCTTGTCTCCGTGCTGTCCGTTGGCAACTCGGCAGTCTTTGGCTCTTCTCGTACGCTCGCCGCTCTTGCCGACCAACAACAAGCCCCCAAAATCCTCTCTTACATTGATCGCAAAGGCCGTCCCCTCGTTTCTATCCTCGTCACCGGCGTCGTTGGTCTCTTGGCATACCTCGCCGACATCCCAGAGCAATCCGTCGTCCTTGACTGGCTTCTCGCTGCCTCTGGTCTTTCGTCCGTCTTCACCTGGGGCTCGATTTGTCTCGCGCACATCCGTTTTCGCCAGAGTTGGGCGGCCAACGGGCATGCTCTCAATGAACTGGCCTTCCAGTCGCAAGTGGGCATCTTTGGATCGTACTTTGGCTTTGTGATGAACTGCTTGGTGGTGGTTGCGCAGTTTTGGGTTGGGGCATGGCCGATTGGCTATGAATCGATGACGTCATCAGAGCTGGCGCAAAACTTCTTCTTGGCGTATCTGGCGGTGCCGATTGTGTTGGTGTCGTATTTTGGACACAAGTTTTTGTATCGGACAAAGATAATCCCGCTATCGGATATCAACGTTGATACTGGCAGACGTGACTTCAACTTGCCTTTATTGGTAGCGCAGGAGAGGGCGGAACAGAGAGTGTGGCCAAAGTGGAAGCGGTGGTACAAGGTGATGTGTTAAGTCAATCGGGTTTAGGGTTATGATATACGATTTAGGGTCTACATCACACCGTTGAATGATTTTTTTGAGTGGCCGTTTGGGAGTTTTTTTTCTTTTTTTCTTTTTTTCTTTTTTTCTTGTTTTCTTTTTTGATATATATATATATATATATAAAAGATACCCAATGTCTTGGAGTCAGTGACATGATGTTCATGTTGTTTTGAGTGATTCAAACTATTATTTGTCTAGAGAACTAATCATGTCTTTGTGTTGGCGAGGAATTTTAAGTGGAACAAGAACGTTCCCAAAAAAGGGCGACGCCCTTTTTTTATTTTTATTATTATTTTTTTTTATTTCTTCCAAGTTTCAAGAAGATTTTTGGTCTCAAACTTTTTTTCCTTGTTCAATCTCTCTAGTTTTCGTTTAACGTTTTTAAAAAGAATTCTGGGAAGGTTTAACATTGTCATTGTGATTTTTTTTTTTGTTTTCCCAGTTTACAAATTGATGGAGATTGTATCTCGTCATCTCTCATATGAAAAAAATAAAAATAAAAAACCTTGACATTCGATTCATTTGACCCCCGCCAGCTGACGTTTTGCATCCAAGACCGACGGTTTTCATCACACCCACAATCACATCACTACTACCGATCCATAGCACCACACCTTTTATCAGCGAACCGATTAGCGAACCCATCACACACCATCGACAACATCCACCACGACCCTGATTGTGTGTGATTCCTACCAAAACCTTTATCCAACAACGACCGACCCCTCCCCAAACCTTCAACCTCCCAAAATGACCACCCCCGCGACCACTTCCGGCATTGTCACCGCCGCAAACGGCGACCGCATCGTCCCACCCTCTGTCCGCCCTGACGGTTCCACCCGCAAACCCATCCGCATTCGTCCTGGCTTCCGCCCCGCCGAAGACGTCGAACGCTACAAACTCCGCCCTGGCAATGCCGCCGCTGCCCGCGCCCGTGCCGCTGTTTCTATCCCTGTCGCCACTACTTCAGCCGCTGCTGAGCCAGTGGTGGCGGTAGCTGGCCTCGGTGAGGTTGTTCCAGTGGTGGAGGTCAAGGAGAAACAGGTGAATAGAGCGGTGGCGGTGGATAGTTGGCGGAGGGCTGAGCCGGGTTGGAGGGCGGAGAAGGCAAAGGAGGATGTGGGAGGGAAGGAACATAGATGGAGGGAGGCGCTGGTGAAAGGGGGAGAGGGTAAGGAGGATAGGTGGGAGAAGAAGGATAAGGAGGAGAAGAAGGATAAGGAGGAGAAGCCGTGGCAAAAGGAGTCGTGGGGGCGGAAGGAGAATACGCGGAGTGAGCCGGTGCATGAGAGACGGCCAGAGCGACAACATACGGGTGGGGCTAGTGGTGGGGCTAACGGTGGGAACTCGAACAACAACAATCACAACAACACCAACGCCAACCGTATCCCGGGACGTATAATGACTTCCTGGCGTCGCGCGGATGCCCCCGGTGCCGACGTCACGAGTCCGACAGTGACATTTCCAATAATCCTCTCCCCGACGCTTACATCGCCCATCACCCTGCGGTCTGCAGCGCCAAAGAAGATTTCACCGTTTGGCGAGGCGAAGCCAAAGGATCTTGTGGATCCAGTCTTGAAGGAGATTTTGGAGGAGGAGAAGGCGGCGGCGGAGGCGGAGAGGGAGAAGAAGGGGAGGGCCTTGAGGAAGAAGTTGAAGCAGGCGAGGGAGTTGGAGGTGAAGAAGGGGGAGGGGAAGGTGCTTTTGCCGGAGCAGGAGGCCAAGGTTACCAAGATTGAAGATTTGGTGAAGGAGTTGGAGGGGTTGGGGATTACGGAGTAGGGGGGGGGAGATGGCATGAGGAGGTTTATTCTTTTTTAGCATTATCTGTTTTTGGCATTTGGTACATCATATAACCCAATTTCTTTAATCTACGATATTCGGCATTCAAGGCTTTGTCTTGATACCATTTTGTGCATAAACTTCTCACTATAGTCTAATTCTCGTGATACTATAACGAGCTCGACTTGGAGTTTAGAGTTCAGATACTTTATGCCCCCCGCTTCTAGCTGCAAGCTCTTTCGTGTAACTAACTACAGGCGGTCTATGCACTGTATATATAGTTTTCAGGGGTCCAATCGCCTATAACAGCGCTAGTGATAATTTTCACTATGACGTTTCCACTATAGCGGCCATTGGCGGGGGCAAAGCGTAATAGAAAAGTTATGGGCCAAGACCTCACAGCCTCGTGAATAACCACCACAACTAATTGAATTTGTGTGCATCTACAGCTTCACTTTATTTTGATTATTCTGCTCAAATCTAGTGCCTTTCAGATTAGACTTTCTTGATAAACAACTCTTTTAGAAACCCCACGCCAGTACTAGACTACAATGGGCCTCGAAGAGCAAGTCGAAGAGCGCGAGGTGCTCGACTCCATCTTCCCAGAGGAAATCACCCGTATGTCCTTATCATTCTACCGTTAGCTTCTCTATATCGCTAAATTACCCCACCCTCTCCCTCTCCCCCCTCCCTCTCCCTACCCCCAAGCTAACCCCACCCCCAGTCGTCTCCGACAATGAATACCGTATCCTCGTCACCCTTGACATGCCCGTCGATGACCCCGAAACCGACGAGCCCACCTCCTCTCTCTTCCTCAATGTCCGCTACCCCGAAGCCTACCCAGACGTCGAACCCATCCTCGACATCCTCACCGTCCCCGGTGTCCCCCCACATCGCTACTTCAACACCGCCGACGACCGCGACACCCTACTTGAGAGTCTGACGGATGTCATCCAGGAGAACCTCGGAATGGCCATGGTCTTCACTCTGTATTCGACTCTCAAGGATGCCGCCGAGCAGATGGCCCTCGACCGGAAAGAGATTGTGGACAAGGAGCGGGAAGAGCTTGCGTTGGCGGCGGAGAGGGAAGAGAATAAGAAATTCCAGGGGGAGCCGGTGACGGTGGCGTCGTTTCTTAGATGGAGGGAGGGTCTTAGGAAAGAGATGGAGGAGGAGAAGGAGAGGGAGGAGGAGGAGAGGTTGGCGGAGTTGAAGAAATTGAAGATTAAGGAGGAGAAGAAGTTGACGGGGAGGCAGTTGTGGGAACGGGGGATGGTTGGGAAGGTGGAAGAGGACGAGGAGGACGAGGGGCCGGTGGACAAGATGGAGAAGTTACAGGTGGCGGCATAAAAGAAAGTAGGAGGCTATCGGGGATTGTTTGTTATGTACTTTATTTTATCTATGATATGGACGTTGGGGGATAGTGGAGGATCAATGCTATGTAATAGTTCGGGTCGAGGGTCGACGGAACAATGCCATTTCACAGTTACGGATATCAAGACTGGTGATATCGTCATAAAGGGTTCCGGAAACTCCTAACTGGCATTAAACAAGAAATTAAACAGAAAATAACCGAGATAATTCACCAGCGTGTGTTTTGTCTATACCATCCGAACAGCCCATCATTCACGTGTAACCAACCCCCCCCAACCCAGAACCTACTCCTGCATCTCGGCATCCTCTTCTTCCTCTTCATCAGCCACGGCATCTGTCTCCTCATCATCTGTCGTCGGCTCTCCCAACTCCTTGTTAATCTTCCCCAGCAACTCCTGCGCATGCTCCGCCAATCTCTCATCCTCATGCTGCAGCATCTGATACAAGTGCAAACACTGCATTAGCCGTCTTCTCGACTGCTTCCACGCCACAACCTTCTCCTCCTTCTTCCCTTCCTCCCCCACAATCTCCCCCACCAAAAACCGATGCCACCCCCCCAAATACCACGCCTCCACACTCTGATCATCATCCTTCACCAACCGATCCAACACAAACCTCGCCTCCTCCATCATCGCCACCTCCAACAGCAACCTCGCTAATGAAACCCTCACCGCAAACTCCGGCACATTCGGATCATTACTCGGCAACGCCACCCAAATCTCCATACTCCTCCGCAACGCCACCTGCGCCTCCTCCATCCGCCCCTGGGATATCCGCACATTCGCCACCGTCTGCCATGTCTCCGGACTCCCTGGACACGCCAACGACGCCTCCGTCACCAACGCCTCACACCGCTGCTCTGCATCTCCCTCCCAGCTCAAATCCGTCATATAAACCTCCGCCACCGCACACAAAACCCCCGCCAGCCCCCTCTGCTTCTCCAGCAACGCCGCCTCCTCCTCATCACTTTTATTCCCCTTCTTCTCCGCCAACGCCTGGATCTGCGCCCTCAACGCCACCGCCGCCTTTTCATACCAAGACACAGAGTCCGCGCCGCCGTCTTCTGACAGTTGCGCAAGCCACATGAACTTCTCGGGGCCTCCGCCCGTGGCTTCGGGTTGGTCACCGGTGGGATCGAGGGTGACGGCACGGAGGAAGAAGGTGCGGGCAGTGTCGGGGTTGCCGGCTTCGATGCTGATTTGGCCGAGGAGGTTGGTGCAGAGGAGTTGGGAGGGGGCGTTGGTGGCGAGGGCAAGGGCGGCTGTGGCGGCTGTGAGGGCTTCGTCGACATCGCCGAGCTTTAGCTTTGTGTGGGCGGTTTCAATGTGGGTGAGGAGAGACATGGTGGGTTTTTTATGTTTTTTGATGGCTTTTTTGTTGCGTGGGATGCTGGGCGCCATGGGGATGGTTTATAAGGGAGGTTTGTTATATATATAGAAGTAAAAGGTAGAATTATTTGAAAATGTTATTTAGCGTTAGTACGCTCTGGATCATCGGATTTCGTCTCTTTGATTCTATGAGTTCGCGATTGTGGAGATTCTAGGCTTCAAACTCTTCGCTTCCGATCACCAAAACGCCAGCCAAATTCTTCATGAAATTCTTTTTTTTCTTTTTATTTATTTATTTGTTTTTTCGTCCCGCATTCTCAAATTCCATCACAATCCTTGCTTATCGATAACCCTGTACCTGCCAAAACAAGTCACCCCGCTATTCGGTATGCATCTAGTCACTGCAAACCCCACCAACGACTGCATTAGGAAGGAAGCTCTGATTGTTTGCTGACGCGTGTATCATGAAACTATGAGCAAAGTGGCCATAAGTGAAGATTCATCGCAACTGTAATCTGTAAATTTATACAATGTTCACCGGAATCGTTGAAACCGTCGGCTGTAAGCTTCAAGATCTCGTATTCCGCCATCAATAACTCTCCACTAACCCCTTCTAGCCGTTGCTGTCGTCGACCACCAGGACGCCACCGGCGGCACCTCCTACGTCATTTCCGCCCCCGACGATTCCGACCTCCTCTCCGACGTCCACCTCGGCGACAGCATCGCCGTCAACGGCGTCTGTCTTACCGTCACCGCCTTCACCCCCGCCCCCTCCGCCACCTTCACCATTGGCGTCGCCCCGGAGACCCTCCGTATCACCAACCTTGGCAATCTTTCTGTTGGCTCCCATGTGAATCTTGAGCGTGCGGTGCGTGCTGATACGCGCATGGGTGGCCACTTTGTGCAAGGGCATGTGGATTGTACGGCAGAGATTGTGGAGAAGAGGCCTGATGGGAATGCGGTGACGTTTCGGTTTCGGCCGGTTAAGCCCGAGTTTCTGAGATTTATTGTATACAAGGGTTTCATTGCTATTGATGGCACGAGCTTGACGGTTACGACTGTCAATGATGAGGAGTGTTACTGGGAAGTCATGTTGATTGCGTATACCCTGGAGCGGGTCGTCGTGGCTAAGAAGGAGGTCGGGGAAAGCGTAAACGTCGAGGTTGACATTCTGGCAAAGTACGCCGAGAGATCGATGGCCGCGTTCCGCAAGTAAACTATTGGTTTCAAACATATCCAAAACAGTCTTGTACAGCTATAAATCTATATTAATATCATCACATCATGAACCGTCATTAGTCATCATCTCTACCATCTATAAGTCTCCCCAGACCTCTGCTAACCGGACCCCAGCAGGTTTGGTTATCTTCTGTCTTCCCACCAAGTGATTCAACTCCTGTGCCACCATGTATCTCTTCTTTCTTGCCCCCTCCGGCCCCTCTCCGCACTTCTCAAACGCCTCTACAAACTCAATAGGCGTCCGCCACTTGCTCTGAATCTCAATAGCCTTCTCTGCTGTAACCCCCCTCGTCGTCATTAGCATCTTCAGAAACACATCCCTTAAAGTCAACCGATCCGATTTTGACGCCATTGCCGCAAACGCCTCATAGCTCACATAGAATCCCGCCTCCGGCTGTGCCTCCCGGAAATGCTTCAACGCCGGCAGATAGGTCGTGACAGTGAGTTCGGCAGCCGGAACGACGTGAACTCGCTTCGAAGCATACACCTTTCGGAGGAGGCGAGTCATGCGGGCGAGATAACGGACTGTTTCGTCAATGGAACGAGTTTGTCGGAGATAGCAACCACTAACCACCTGTAGAGAAGCCAGCGCCGAGGTCACAGATTCCTCATAGGTGTGATAACGCTCGATACTCGCCTGTGTTGCAGGTTCTTCGACAACATAGACGACATTCTCAATGCCGGAGCGCCGCAGACGGAATTTCTGCTCTTGGAAACGGCCATCTTTGATACTGGCGATGAGGTCATCCAAACATTTGCGCTCGACTATGTGATCAAGGACCAGCTCATCGCCTTCGGAGCCAAGGCGTTTTAGAAGTAGGGGATCCTTCATTTTGGCTACCCATTGGGCATCACCGAGTTCCATGCTTCGAACGATTGGAGTCACGCCGACTTTCTCAAGTTCTTGTTGCATGTAGTCGCGGTCTTTCTTGGAGCGAACTTCGCGGACATCAATGACGAGTTCGACGGTGAATGCATTGGAAGATATACATGCGGGTTTGATGAGGGTGAAATCAGTAATGGGAACAGCTTCCAACTCGAAGTCTATATCATCCTCTTCTGGGTTGATCATTCGATTAGACGGTCGGGATGATTCAGGTCTCACTTCATCATCACTATCAAACGGAGTCGACACTGTCTGCTCCGATCCCCGTAAAGGTCCCGCAACCTCTTTTCCCTTGCCTTTCCCCTTCTTCCCTTGCTTCCCCCCTTGTTCCATTGTTTCCGCCGCCGCCCTTAACCTTTTTGCAATCTCCCATCCCTCATCCGTCAATGCATACTTCCTCAATGGCCTCCCCCTCTCCGTCACCAAATCCTTATTGATCAAAGTTGCCATTGAATTCCACGCTGTATAAAACTTGCTGGGATCCGGCGGCGCTTTGAAAGACATATCACAATGTGGCCGTGCCAAATCAATAACCCGCTGCTTCACCAGCCCTTGTGCCGCCGCCGAGTCCTCGTCCACACTTGAGAGACCCATGATGAGGGCGTAAGCGCCGGAGCGATAACTGGGCGTGTATTGGCGTTTGGGGGCTTTTTTCTTGGGTTTGGGGACGCCTGCTGCTTCTGCGTGTCCTCTGGTATCGTCGGTAGCTCCGGCTTTGCGCTTCTGGGGGGGCTTGGGCATAGTGAGACCATTCTGGACACAATATTCTTTGTACTTGGTAGTCAGCCGTTCACAGAGTTTTGGGCCAAAGCCACGGAGTTGCTGGAGTTCAGAGGGATGTTGAAACTCGATGGGACATGCTCGTAGTGAATTGTAGGCATTTCGATACATGTTGAAACCCTGGGTGTTGTTGTGAAGAGCCGTGTCAAGCCATGTTTTGACAAAGCCTAAGAATACTGGGTTGGCACATGCTGGGTTTGTTTGTTCTGTGGACATTCTGACCATGTCCTGAAGTATGATGACAAGCATGTAATGATCATCTTGAACTCGCAATGTAGTGCGCGTCTAGCTCGTGAAGTCTATCGCCAGGTAAGCGCAGGATCACGTGATGATCATCTTGATTAGGAAGTTATTGATAATTTGTAGAGCTGTTGATTGGTCAGCCTTGTATGTACCTGAGTACCTAGGTAGGTAGGCTGAGGAGGTTGGTATTAGAACAATTGACCTCAATTGATGCCATCTATGCAATCAAATTGGCAATATACTGGGTGTTTCTTATATTCTTGTGATGCCCCTCTTGTTCAATGGGGCTGTAGATCGATAGAACCCCTAGAAAATTTCCAGCCCACCCCCAAGATACAAGCCCGCGCACCACGCAATTCACCTTGACTTGCAACTTGCGGCTTGTTTAGACTGATTAACAATTGCTATTTTGGCACCTTCTTGCGCCAGGGTTTGAACCCTTGCTTGGCCAGCTCGTAACCCAAGCTTCTCGTTGTTCTTGTGGAACTTATGCACCTTGTTAGCATTTATTAAAGCTCCCCAAAAGCCGTGGACCTTCTTCTGGACATTTTCCTCTTTCTTTTTGTTCTTTTTGTTCTTCATTTTCATCCTGATTTATTTTTATTTTTTTATTTTTTTTCTAATTCAGTTTCTTGCTCTATCTGTACAATCTTGTCTTGACCTCCTTTTTTGTTCCTGTATTTCCCTTGCTGCTGTCTTTTTTTCATTGACTGCCCGCATTACTTTTGATACCCATCCCGTCCCACCCCCGCCTTGGTCTCCAAAAATAAACCACCCTCCATCTTCATATCCGACCATCATGCCCGCTGAACCCTCCGCCGCCGATCTCAAGATCATGGAAGCTTCCAAGAAGCACCCCATCGTCTCTCTTGGCGAGGGCCGCCAGTACAAGTACGGTACCGCCGGTTTCCGCATGGCTGCCGATCTCCTCGATGGCGTGTGCTTCCGTGTCGGTCTCCTTGCTTCTCTGCGCTCCCGCAAGCTTTCTAGCCAGGCCATTGGTGTCATGGTGACTGCCTCGCACAACCCCCCCGCTGACAATGGTGTCAAGATTGTCGATCCCCTCGGTGACATGCTTGAACAGGACTGGGAGGCTTACGCCACCAAGCTCGTCAACGCCCCCTCGGACGAGGCCCTCGTCACCATCTACAACAACCTGGCTGCCCAGCTGCAGATTGACCTCTCAACTCCTTCTCGCTGCATTGTTGGTCGCGACACCAGACCTTCGGGTTTCAATATCGTTGTTGCGCTCAAGGATGCCTGGGAGGCGACCAAAACAAATTTCTCCGACTACAAGCAGTTGACCACCCCGCAACTGCACTACCTGACCCGCTGTATCAACACCGAGGGTACCGCACGCTCGTACGGTGAAACCTCAGAAGTTGGTTACTACCAGAAGATGGCCAGTGCATTCGCCAGGGCTCTTCATGGGAAGAAGGTTTCGGGTCAGCTCATTGTTGACTGCGCCAACGGTATTGGTGGTCCCAAGCTGCACGAGTTTCTCAAGTACCTTCCCGAGGGTACCGGCCTGGAGATCAAGGCTGTCAACGACGATGTTCTGCGCCCCGAGGTTCTGAACCTTGACGTAAGTAATACCACACTGTACCAAAGATTGAGATGAAATCCAATGCTAACCCCATGTCCCGGATTCTTTACATAGTGCGGTGCCGACTACGTCAAGACCAGACAGCGTGCCCCTCCCTCGCCCCGCCCCGTCCCTGATGCCCGCTCTTGCTCTTTTGATGGTGATGCCGACCGTCTCATGTACTACTACACTTCCCCTACCACCGGCTTCGCCATGCTGGATGGTGACCGTATCGCCACCCTAGTCGCCGCCTTCATTGGTGACCTCGTCCGCTCCGCTGGTCTCTCCTCCGAGCTGTCTATTGGTGTCGTACAGACCGCCTATGCCAACGGCGCTAGCACCCAGTACATCACCCGCAACCTCGGCCTGCCCGTTGTCTGCACTGCCACTGGTGTTAAGCACCTGCACCACGCTGCGCAAAAGTTCGACATTGGTGTTTACTTTGAGGCCAACGGTCACGGCACGGTCCTCTTTAGCAACACCGCTACCGCCGCCTTCCGCGACACCCAGCCCCAGTCTCCCGCCCAGAAGGAGGCTCTGGATATCCTGGCTGCTTGCGCCGACCTGATCAACCAGACTGTCGGTGATGCGCTTTCGGATATGCTCATGGTCGAGGTTGTCCTGGCACACAAGAACTGGAGCATGGAGGACTGGTCTGTTGTCTACAAGGACCTGCCCAACCGTCTGCAGCGTGTTGAGGTTCCGGACAAGGATGCGTTCAAGACTACTGATGCTGAGCGCAGACTGGTGTCGCCTGCTGGCGCCCAGTCTGGTATTGACGAGGCGGTTTCCAAGTACACTAATGCTCGGTCGTTTGCCCGTGCTTCTGGTACTGAGAATGCTTGCAGAGTTTATGCCGAAGCTGCGACGAACGCCGAGGTTGATGAGTTGGTGAAACGGGTTGTTGCGCACATCATTTCGGTTGCTAATCAATAAATGATGAAGTGTAGAATGTATACAGCTACTGATGTTGAGGAGGTATTACATTACGATGATGCTTTACGAATATGGAAAAATGAAATAATGAAGACATTTTACAAGGTCGTACTCACTATATAGGTCATATAAGAGATATATATATATATATATATATATAGGTGTGTACGCATAAATGTGCAAGAAATCAAATGTCTATTTTTCATGAGCCCTGATGACATACATATCTGGACATGTTATATATGCAAGAGTGCTGTGGGCAGAAGTGGTGATTGTGTTTGTGGTGAATCATGCCTGGGATGTCGACAGGCGGGCGAGTGAGAGTTTGTAAAGAGCCGTAGGGAATGGGGGGGAGTGCTGAATAGATGGAAACCCAGCTAAACAAAGCTATCAAAAGTATGAATGGAATCAAAAAAAAAAGATGACAAAGATGAAGAGATGAGTGAAAAGATAAAACAGCCGAGAGAGAGAGAGAGAGACGGAGACGGAAAAGATGAGAGAGTCACATGTGGGGAAGGGGAGGGGCTCAACTCAACTAAAGGAAACATGATGATGACCCAAGACCAAAGAGATAGAGAGGATAAAAAAAAAAAGAAACAGAGGAAACAAACAAACGCAACTCAAAGAAAAGGAAAAGGAAAAAAAAAAAAAAAAAAACTTTTCACTTTTCCTTTCTTAGTCGGTCACCGGAACCAGCACCAAAAGAACCTGCGCCTGCGCCAACGCCTGTTGTTTTCACTTCTTTAACAAATCGTTCGAAAAGGCAGCCGTCAACAAACTTAGCACATCTGGTACTCACACGCGCCCTCCGCCTTGCGCGTCTCCTCTTGAGTCAACAGCTTGTAGCTAAGCTTGATATCCAAATCACGGTGCTTCTTCTCATTGGGCTTGACATCCAAGACACCCTCAATCTCCTCGCCCTGCTGGACGGTCAGGACATCCTTGAGGTAGAAGACGGTTTGCTTCCAGTGGGTGTACTTGGTGTGGGGGCCGGTGGAAAAGCGGATGACCTTGTGGCAGGCGGTGAAGTCGATGTCGAACCAGGCGACGAGGGCGTGGATGAAGTCGTCGCGGCGGGCGCGGAGTTTGTAGGGGACGGTGAAGGCGAGGTCAGCAACGGTGCATTTGTAGAGGTCGAGGGTTACGACGGGGGTGGGGTCGGTGACGACGGCCTTGACTTCGACGGTGTCGACGAGGGGTTCGGAGAGGGCGATGGACTTGAGGGGGGAGTAGTCGAAACCATACACATTGTCCCAGACTGTATGTATATAGTGGAATATTGGTCAGAGATTGGGATAACTGGAAGACGGGGACGAGGAAGAGGAGGAGGAGGAGGAGGAGGAGGAGGAGGAGGAGGAGGAGGAAAACAACTTACAGCCAATCTTCTCGTCCTTGTAGTCGCCATCTTCAATACCACCGACAAAAATGGTGGCCTTGTCGGGGAAAATCAGACCACCGGGGTTCAAGTACTTGTCACGGGCGTACAAAACAGTGTCCAGCATAGATTCGTAGAGCAAAAAGTAACCCATCCACTCAGAGATGATGATGTCAACCTTGGGGAAGGGAATCTCGATCTCCTCCATCTTACCCTGGATCAGGGTGATCTTGTCGGAGAGACCGTTGACGTTGACGATCTCGCGGGCCTTGAAGATGATGGAGGACATGTCGACACCAATGACGTGCTTAGCACCGGCCTTGGCGGCGAACCTGCGATGGTTGTTAGAGAGGAGGGCCGGAGGGGGGGGGGAAACAGGGCGTACATGGAGAGAATAGCAGTACCGCAGCCAACATCCAGAACGATCTTGTCCTTAAACAGGTGAGGGTTCTGGATGATGGCGTTCATGTAGGAGCGAGTACGAACATCATCCTTCTGTTTGTGAACTTTTGGTTAGAGACTTGGGCTTTCAAGATTTGTGGTGTCGTTGGGTGATTTCTGAACCCCATGCGCTCCGGTAAATGTTGTCGATGCCATTCACGGTATAGGAAGCAGTCAATTGCTACTCCCCACATTCTAGCGCTGTATTTTCAACTCGTGTACTCGGTGTATAGGGACGATGATTTGTGTCCATAGCGGTCTTGTCGTCGCAGTGGTTTCATTTCCAAAAGAAATGACGGGGTAAATGGTGTTTCATACCAACATCTCCTCGTGAATACCGTGGTGATCGTAGCTGTAACCGAAGAAGAAGAAGAAGAAGAAGAAGAAGAAAAAAAGCCAAAGTTAGCGTCCAACATAGTTTCCTGCAGATATCGTCATATAATCTGTACGTTCTCTGCAGTTTTAATCCCCTTTCCGCCGGGAGATGGCTTTTTTTCGTTTCTCTTCAATGCCAAAGGACATTTCCCACAAACCAACCAGGACACCCACCACCTCTTTGGGCTGCATCGCATTCACCAGTAAAACTCACCTCTTGAAGTAGTGCTGCTCGGACTGAGCCATGAGCTCAAGCGTCGCCTTTTGCTTTTCGATCTCGGATTGAGTAGTAAACATTTTGGACGAATATGTGCGTGAGTGTATTATGTGGAAGAGAGTATCTTTTTGTGTTGGATGATGAAAGAAAGTACAAGAACAGCGTTTATGAAGGAAGTTTTATTTTTATTTTTATTTTTATTTTTTATTTTTTAGAGCGTTGCTATCAGATGCAGGTGCAAGGCAAGGATGCTTGAAAGAGGGAAGGCACACGCGCACACAAGCACATACAAGAATAATAACGACAACAATACAATTTGAATAGACGGAACCAAGATAAAGGAAGGGGTTTTTTTTTTTTCTTTTTTCTTTTACTACTTCTTGAAATACCACATGAATAAATAGTAATAATAAAACACTCGTCAGTCTCGAAAATTTTCCCACTATCAAACCCACGGCGCGCCCATTCTACCCCCCCCAGTGAAGGCCCCTCTCCCAATACCCCTACTAACGTTATCGGTAAGGCGAACCAAATCATCAACCAACGAAAAGACAGCAACCCACATGAGGCTAACCAAAGCAAGCTCATGGGCTGTCTTGTCTAGTCGGGTCGGCACTAGTGAGGGGGGGGGCCAACTCCCTAGAGCTAACTACAGCCTGCATGAGTATCTAGAGAGCGAAAGACGGTGAAGGCGAGAAAGAGGGATTGTATGTACAGAAGAAAAGATTTTGCCACATTCCAGAAGACTACGCTATTTGGAATAGGAACTAGCAAGTATGACTATTGATGATGACCCTTTTTTGCGCCCTCCTCCCCCTCCTCCCCCTCCTCCTCCTC
>MKGJ01000415.1:0-21322 GCA_002018255.1 Bretziella fagacearum | reverse complement strand
GGGGGAGGGGGGGGTTATGATGTAGTCTTGGGTTTCGGGGGAGGCAGGGCGGCGACGGGGGCGACGGCGTTTGCGAGGGGTAGTGGGGAGGGGGATTGGGGGTGAAGGAGGGGGGGTATAAGAGAAGGAGGAGGTTGTGGAGATGGGAGGGAGAGTGGAGAGGGGGGGGATGGTCAAAGGTTGGAGGATGGATAAAGGGGGTTGGGCGAAGGGTTCGGAAGAGGAGGAGGAAGAGGAAGGAGGAGAGGAGAGGGATTGAGTGTGGGCATGTTGGCGGGAGTATGTAGCCTCGGCAAGGGATAGCTGGTGGAGGACTTCATCGTCAATATCGCTGAAATCATATTCAGTCATTTGACTCTCCTCATCAGGCAGCCGTCGCAAAAAGGAATCCATCGGCCCAGTCACCACAGGAGGTCTCTCGGAGATCTTTCGAAGGCGGTTCCGCGGCCGCGGGCTATCGTCTTGTGTCTTCTTTCGCAGTGGTGATGGACGTCGAGAAGGACTGTCTGGTGGTGGTGGCGAGAGGTGCGGGAGGAGGAAGGGGTCGGAGGGAAGGGTGGGGTGGAAAGTGAGGACGTCGAGGTGCCAGATGTAAAAGGAGCAGCGGGGGTGGCGGAGGGGCGATTGCGGTTGCGGCAGGTCCAGAAAGGGGTGGAGGGGTTGAGGGAGGAGCGGGAGAGGCGGAGGAGGGCGGGGTGGTGGGGGGGGGGAGCAGGTGCCTGGAAGGGAAGGGTTAGCAGGGTTGGTTGGTTATTATAGGGGGAGAGAAGAGAATGATGTGTGATTACACAGATGGATGCCTGATTGGGATGGAGTGTAGTGGGTGATGACACAGCCTGACGCTCCAAAGTATGGATTGGGGTCACTCACAATAAATGGTATTGTTTTTCACTAGGACTGTTTTGGTGTTTCTGCCAGTTTGATTTATATGAGGAATAAGCTAATTTTTACGAATACAAAATTGGGAAAAGAAAGGAAAAGATTGGACAAAAATACTTGTCCTGAATATTATAACAAGTCTCAATCGCCTCGCAAGTCTGAAAAGGCGGGGGAATATTGCACAGGGTTATTATTATGTATGTAACCCTAATGTATGTGGCTTTTATTTTGTTTTTTTTTACCGTTGATCTACCGATGACCTTCAGCGATAAGTTTAACCCTACCACATAGACCCTATTTCAAAGCATGTGCATGAGATGGAAAAATGCACTAAATGCTAAAAATAGATCATGGGGAGAGAGATATATGGTTGTAGCAAACCTCTTTTGGCAACAAGTTTGGTTTTTGGGAGACTGACGTGGCCGATGGATGACTAAGATGGGAATGACAGATTCAATAATGAAGAGGGTGGTTACAGGCTTGCAGATGGGGGGAGTATGAGAGTGGCGAGATTGGTGGTTGGGGGGGGGGAGGGGTGGTATTACGTTGCTGTGTGAGATAGGGTTTACAAGAAAGGGATAGTCGAGGGCAAACTTCATTGTAGATCATTTCAGATATCGTCTATTTATTTATTGATACTTTCTTTTTCTTTTCCTGTCAATCACGGAACTATCTAACAACAGCAGCAACAACATTATTCTGATTTACAGGAATATAATCAGGACGGATAACAGATAATCCTGTGATTATTCTGAAACGAGGTGATCCACTGGTGAAGAGGCGGTTGAATAGCGGAAGGGGGAGGCAAAGGTAGGGGAGGATGGATTGTGATAGGGAAGAGCTTGTACAGATGTTGATAATGTACCGGAGAGGCTTGTGGTGGAGAGAGACAGATGACATCGACATATGACCCGATAGATACAGGCTTCCCGCTTGCATTGAATGTACCGGCATACCAGATCTACTATTACATTTCACTAGATAGTCGGCCATTTTAATAGATAAGGAATAGTGGTTAAATGGGACAAGAACATCCTACTGTAACCCTATGAATAAAATATGCATGTTTTTGCATAAACAATAAAAGTATACAATATCTTGCACAAATTGGGAATAAGTGGATCCATTGAATTCCATGGTCTAGAAAGGGGATAGATTCCTTCCTTTTCAGGAACCTTTCACACTATAACAACCATATTGCACACACACATCTTACTAAGCAAACGGGTTGAATTTTGATAATTATTTTGTGCGTGAGGGGAAAACAACAAGAAAAAGGAAAGAGCGAAAATTCTTCTGGTAAAATATATAGAACTGCCAATAGAAAAAATTAAAACATCCTAGATACCCAAAATGTCCTCTGGATCATATCGTCAGACGACGATAACGCCACACAAAACCACAAAAGACATTCATGGTAAGAAAAGGGAAAAGTATCACACAGCTGACCGTTATGAACTTCACCCAAGTCACCGCTATACACCTTTACTCTACAAGGGTTTCCTGTCCCAGCAGTGAATGAACGAGCCAACGCCCGCCCGTCCCCCATTGCTTATCTTTGGTTACTCAATGTCTTGTTTTACATGTCTGGACATCTTTCTGGGACTAGCCAAGCACAAAAAGAGCTAGCCCCCCATCCTGATAAAGATGCGCATAGTCAGTCTGAACTCTCTTGCCCTGCGGCTATGGATCTCACTGGGAAAAACATCTTGCCAAGTACCGGACATGACTGACTTTGGAAACTGGCCACTTATTACCTTTACTGTTGGCTTGTTCGTAGGGTCCTTACTGACAAACCCATCTCCATCTTAGGTAAAAGTACCTACTTACAAAGTCAAGTTTATCCCGGCCGAATAGTCTCCTTCAAGCAGCACAGACTTTGCTTTCGAGACACCAACCAACTACGCACGTTACCAAACGATTGTGATTTGTTTTCACTATTCAATTACATCATTACAAAGCTTGCCCCTCTCTCTCTTTCCGACTATGCGTATGCAGGACGACTTTGCTTAGCATTGTACATGCATATTGTACATGCATATAACATTCCTTGGACAAATCCGCTGCCTACATATCAAACAAACATCGATTCTTTCTTTGTGCCCTTGAGAGTCTTGTTGCCCTGATCCGTCTGGTCTGTCTGACTGATTGGCTGACCTTGTACCTTGCTTGACCTTGACCTTGTACCTTGATTTTGGGGGCTTGCTTAGACTTAGGCTTGAACTTGCAACCCCATTTTGCCGCCACACGCACCAGCGCCCTTGTCGTTTCATGTCGATATATCTTCATGGGTTGTGCTTCCACGTCTGAGAAGGCGGGAAAACACGAAACGCCTATTTGCCTATCACTGTGTTTACGGGTTTTGTCTTGTACTGAGCAAGCAAGTGTACCTAAGGTATATGCACTTTACAGAACAAGTAGATCATACAAAAAACAAAGCTAACATATTCCTTTTTTTCATTCCAACATAGACGGCAGAAAAAAAAAACATATGCTACCAAGGGAACTTAGCCATGGCGTGTTTCCTACAACTCCATCCCCTCTTCCACCCCCCGCCTCATGCCTGATACCCTGTATCAAATACCAGTCGCTACAACGAACCACCCTAGCAATCTAGCAGTCTTGTGTGAAGAAACTCGACAAGATCCGCTGGGAAGCCTCGACCCTGTCACTCGTTGTGTTTGATATCTCGCCTTCTGTTCTTTGTTGTACTTCTTGCTCTCCTCAAGAACAAGGTCAACTCCAGTCCAAATCTTTTGGTTCCTGGAGGTTTACTTCTCTCTTTGTCTCTTTCAACCTACTACTTACTATTTTATTGTCTGTTCCTTGTTTCGAACTTCCGACGGGAGCTCGACTTGTGTGGGCTTCTTAATTTTTTTTCTTATTTTCTTTTCTTCAACTTCTCCGTCGTTGTTTCGAAACTCTGCTTCTTCCTTATTTCTTTTCTTCCCGTTTCTCAATTACTTCTTCTTTTCCTTCTCTTTTATCTCTTTTTTTATTATTACCATTGTAATACGGACATCCCTCCGTCTGTCTTACCATAACATCTTCTTTACCGAACACGACCGACAGACCTGCCTTCTTTGACTGACTTGACCGCTCTCTTGTTTTGTGATCAATCTGTCCGACCTCGCCCACGCCTACGCCCATCCCACCCCCTCTTCTCACACCCTCTGTCTAGAGGAGCGCTCCCTCTCTAAGGAGCCCAGAACCACAAGCAAAGACTTTACCTATGCAGAAGATATCAAACAGTACAGTCTTGTTTTGGGGGATCTTGACTACGACAAAGTTATTATAGATTCTATTCTTGCAATCTTGCTCTCTCTCTCCTTTGCGTTATAGTCACCACTCTGCCATATAGACGCGCACTCTCTCTCTGTGTCTGGCTGACTAGTATATTGATATATACTGTTGCTTCATTCTACTTTCTTTTGCATCTGTCATACTCCATTTGCATTTTATTGCTTTCTCTTCTTTTCTTTCCTCTTTCCTCTTTTTCTTCATTTTTTTTTTCTCTTCTTCTTTTTTAATTCTTCTCCCTTTCCCTCCAACGACACGAGACACGACGACTTTCAACTCAAACTCCCTCCAACGATCAACGCTCAGACTCGACAACTCAGGATTGCACTTACATTATACTACTTACGACCAACGGAAACTGCATTCTCCATCCACATTTTCGCATTCGCAGTTTACATTCTGCATTTTGCATATTTCCTTTTACGCCATTCTTTGTAGTTGATCTGCTTCTCTACTTTTTCATCTTCCCTTTTCTGTACTTTTGCTTTTCTTCAAGTACAATTTTGTCTCTTTCATCATATTCCGGCCTTTATTCAAGTCCCCTGCTTGCGCGCTTGATTTTACCAAGAGATAAATGACACCCGCCTAAAAAAAAGAGGAAAAAAAAAAAGAAAAGAGACCACATCCAAATCCAAGCTTGCTCCTTTGTATTCCTTGGCTTGAGAGAGATAACCCTTTTTGGTCGACTTCTCTGTCTCATCTCTCCCTCCCTCCCTCTCTCCAAGCCTACACATGCACCTACACTACCTTTGAAAACACACGATCTGAGCCAACTATCGGAAGCTACCACATCCATTGAAATAATACCGACCGCATTACTTTTCAAAAGGGGAACTTTTATTGGATTTGCTCCCGCTAGCAATCTACAAATTCTAGCTTGTAAGCTCCAGCTCTCAACCTTGATCGACCGATCGACCAACAACTGTTCTCTCTTGCGTTACCCCAAAAGTCGGTCACATTTATATACGCAAATCAACAACAACAGCAACCACATGTCATTTCTGTTCGAGTCATTGGCCTAGAACACCAAAAAAAAAAAAAAACCACTCTTGCTAAAATGATGGAATCCGACCAATCTGGCTACGACACTGGAAAGGTCTCTAGACGAGACCGTTGGAAGGGAAAACTGTTCGGCAAAGATCGTCACAATGATGAGGCCGGCGTTACCAATGTTCACGATTTTCTCAACTCTGCCGCCGACACATTACAGGTTACCCACTCTACTCCAGCAAACATACCGTCCCCTGGTCGCTCACCTGGCTCTGCATTCAGCAATGGCGGCTCCGGTGGTCCGCCCCGCCTCCTGGCCAAGATCGACACTACTGCGGCCCCTAGATACCCTCAAGCAATATCTGTCAATGACTCCACCCAGAACTCATATAATCTGTCTGTTCGCGCCAACCAACCGCTCAGCCAAAGTCGTGGCTTTGGCCAATTAGCACCTAGTCCTGATTTCCGATCTTCATATGCCACTACCCAATCTGCCCAAGCTACTGGCCGCCCCAAGAAAAACAAGGGCCTTAATGTCCACTTCACCGAGATGGTTGCCGATATCATTGGCGAGGGTGGTGACGAGTGCGAAGAGCCTACTATGGTTGTATCTAGGCGTAAAATGGCCCGTATCGCTGCCGGAAGACCGCCTCCTGCGCCTATACCCGGAACTGTCAAGGTGCGAGTTGATGATGACCTGGGCTTCCAGCCCCGTGCTCTCAAGCGCACACAAACAGGATATGCCGGCCCCATGTCTGATTCCCCCCCCGCACAGCCCTCACCCCCTAGACAACGGATAATGCACCCTGAAGATGGCCCTATCGACGCTGTTCCTAGATATAGTAGTGGTAGCATACGCTCTCCAGATGAGAACCGCCGGTCTTTTATTGAAATGCACCAGCAAGAAATGCGTTTGGCTGAAGGTAGAGCTCTAGCCAAAGCGCGTTCTACCAAGTTTGATGATGTGGCGAACCATAGCCCTTCACCGCCTAGCTCAACATACAGCTCTAGAGCCGCGTCGCCTGTGGCGCGTGAAGTGTCTCCGGAAATTCCCACAGCAACTAAATATGAAGCCAGGTATGAGGCCGTCGCTAACAAGTACGAGGGCATGTCGGCCCGCTACGAAGCCAGTCTCCCATCTGTCAACACTTTGGTACCTATCCGGTCCCGGGTATCGCCTCAGCAAGTGGTACAACCACTGCAGAAAGTCTCAAGCTACAGCCCTAATTCGCAAAGTTCGTATGCTCCCCGGTCGCCATACATGGGGGGATATCCCCAGCAGCTGCAACAGTCGATTGATCTTTCGCGCAATGGCAGCACAGCATCTCAGCGGGAACCTCCGTCGGCTTACACCGAGACATCTTATGCGCATATGATTCCCGAGACCCCTTCTGTTGCTGATAACCATGAGTTTGTGGCATTTGTCTCTCGCACCAAGCATCTGTTTGAGCTGTTCAGGCTGCATGCCGAAACCTCAGGCCCACTGCAGTACTGTGATCTGCGCATTTTGGCCCGGGCAGCCCTGTGGTGGTTCTTGCGTGGACGTCAAGGGCTCGAGATTCTTATCCGCAACCGCGGACAGGCGGCGCAACAAGATGAATTGCAGTACACCATGGAGAAGCAACAAGCGTATGCTAACCTTTCAAAGGCGTACTGGCTGTGCGAAGAGGCTGTCCCCGAGGTAATGAAGTTGCGAGGATTGCCAGCGCATCCCGAGGTTGAGGAGGTGCGCTCAACGGTGCGGACGAGTCTGCGCAAGTTGACGGTATCAATGATGCGCAACGACTTTATGCCGCCAGAGGAGCCATTCCTTCCTCAGACCACGGATAAGTTTATTTGGGTTGAATATCCTAAGATTCCGCAAGATGTGTTGTCGGTTTTGACCTCGTCGGCACCGACATCGCTTCTCAGTAACGCGGGCCGGCAAAGTGGGCCCAAGGCGCTGACTGTCCTTGAGTCGCTACCGCTTGGCGACACAACGGAAAACTTCAACTTTAGCAGAGTTTTAGTTGACGCGGTGTTGTTTGAGCAGGGTACGCGCGAATCACAGGGACTTACTTTTCGGTGCTACCTGTCGACTATCCGGCCCCAAGACCAGCCGAACCTCACTTTCCTGGTGGTTAGTCAGAACGGTGATGTGCAATTGCGCATCCAGGCTAACAAGGGCATGGGCACCACATGGGAGGACATCCGATGGCGTGCGGCTTCGCAGACTATTGACGTCCGGTTGCCGCGTGGTTTCCAGATGGCGATTCGCTGCTCTCCCTTGGACTTCCGTATGTTGATGAACATGTATGAGTACGGCATGAAAATGCAGGCACTCTTGTACCCTCGTCAAGGCGAGTCGATTGTCTTCCGGACTACTCTGCCCTCGTTCCAGTACTTTGATACGGATCCGCAGTCGCGCGTGTTTCCTAAGGAGGCTATTCAGGGATGTGAATTGGCGCTTTTCGAACAGGTTTACAAGGAGGATGCGGCGACGGGACCGAGACATCACCATCGGGGATTTAGGCTGGCAGTTATCACGGGACCAAGAACGCGGACGCTCAACGGTGTTACTCACACTTATGCGCCTTCGGTGCCCTTCCAGTTTGGATTCCTACGTGGCGAAAACGAGAGTCCGGCGCTGCTGCTCAAGTTTGACAGTAGCCGTGGCCGCGGTACTATGGTATTCTCGTTTAGCGATGAGAAGGAGCGATTGCGGTTCCATTCGCTGATTGTTGGGTCGTCGTTGAACCAGGAACGCATCTTTGCCGAGTTGCCGCTCAAGGCGTATGATATTTCGCCAAGGCTGTTTGACAAGCGGGGATTCTCGGGCATTAGCAACGTAGCGTGGAAGGGTGTCCGGGTTATCAATGATGACTCTGGTGAGGATATTCCAATGACGGTCCTGGCGGATAAACTGCGGATTCTTACAGACTTTTTGAATGGGTCGGTGACGGATCGAGTAAATGTCACGCCCGGAGAGCTGCGTATTCGTCTGGGTGTCTCGGAGCCGAACCTGTTCCAGATTCTTAGACTGCCGCAGGTGGATATGACGATGGCGGTTGCAGAGGCACAGGTGCCCAAGGAGGTACCGGCGGAGATGAAGCAGGCGTTGGAAAAGATTGGAACGAGCCGGACGGTGCGTTCATTCACGTTTATGAACACGCGGGATTTGCATTCGTTCATGTTTGCGATTACGGGCTTCAAGGTGTTGTATGATGGTATTGCGGTTTCGTTTGCGATTACGCGGCGGCGCATGGTTGTCCCTGTACACAAGAAGTGGGAAGCGGGGGCCACGCGCATCATGATTGTCGAGCGCGATGGTGTCTTGCAGTTGTTGGTGTATTTTGAGGAGTTCCACTACGGACATTGCATGGGGCTTGTTCTCAAGCGTACGGATGAATTCGAGGCATTTGGGCGGAATGGAAAGTATGGGCTCAAGATTCTGGATGCCAAGTTTCCGTTGCCGCGGGTGCCCAAGGAGAAGGAACGGGAACGGGTGGAGGCGGATGGAAGTTGTGATGATATGGCGTTTTTGTGTTTGGATTTGCCTGAGATTCCGGGGGAGCATGATGATATTTCGATTGTTTTTGATAATGATGAGGATCGGACAAAGTTGTCGGAGGTTTTGCCGGCGGCGACGAAGGGGTTGAGATCATAGGTCCCGGAACGTTGAGGGGGAGGGAGGGAGGAGGGATGGGTTGGGTTGGATTGTGTTGGGATTGAGTTTTTGTACATACATACCCTCATTTTTGGTTAATTTTTTTTTTTTTTTACATTGAATTGGTTTTTTTGCTATTTCTATTCTTCATGTTTCAGACTACCTGGTTTATTTAGTTTTCATGGTGGTAGTTTGGTTGTAAGGGGGGGTTTAACAGCTACGGTAGATATATAGCATCAAGTTGAATACATGGACAAGCTTATTCATAAGATGAATGTTTACATCTGACGGTTATTTTACTACTCGTTACTTTGTCCAAATACACTTAACCAAACTGGCTCTGCGTTACCTTGATAACCTACCCCACTTTGCCTCGGGACTAACCCGAACTTCTCGGCTGCAGGACCTCCGGGGAGCCGTAGCTTCCGGCATCGTAGCTTAATTCCGGTGGAAAAAAAAAGAAAAGGAAAAAAAAAGAGAAAAACAAGTTTTGTGGTAGAATTAAAAAAGAAAAGATAATTTATACCAACAATAAGAAAGACCGAAAATGAAAGCCCATCTTTTTCCCTGTCCATGGAATCTCTCGGTCACATGCATGTAATTAATTATCCCATATCCATCTCTTGTAAAAGCTTGTTTAACCTTGTCTTTATTAATCTAGTTGTATGGACCAACCTGGCCATTGGGCTTTACTTGGGGCTCAGGTAAGAAGAAGAAGAAGAAGAAGAAGAGAGAGAGGTCATGGGATGACGAAATGGGCGGAGGAGGGAGGGGAGGGGAGGGGGTCTTTTCCCGGGGGGGACAAGAAATCGTATTTGAAGATGGGAGATCCGGCTGATTGGTTTTGATTGTATGTTTTCTTTTTTCTCTCTTCTTTTTCTCTCTTTTTCTCTTGTCATTCTTTTGCTTATACAAATTTTTTTTTTTTTCCACTAAATGTGTTGGTTTTTTACGTGGTGTTTCTAGTGTTACACTAATCGATTGTGTCACTTGACTTTTGATATCACGATACTTATATTCCTTTTTTTTCTATTGGATTCCTTTGGTAGTTACTCTGACGTCATTGGCAATTTATTTTTGACAGAAAAAAAAAAAAAAAAAAAGAAACAACCTCTTTGGTTTCTCGCGGTTTGATTTTGACGACAATTTTATTAAATCTTCTATATTGCTAGCCAATATGCGTATCTTTAGCAGTCGACGCATCACTCTTCATCATATGAAACCACATATACATGGTAAGTTATATCATGTCATACTTCCCAAAAGAAACTCCCTGAACCGCAACCCCTTCTTTCCTTTCTGGTTTTCTCTGCCTGTGCCTTCCTAGTTTATTGCCCTGGTGTTGCACCTTCCCTCCTCGAAGTGTAGTGCACCTTCTACATGGGGCTCTGGTGACGGATAGATGCATAAATTATGGTGGAGACAAAGAGAACATCGGATATAGCATTATCTTCAGAGTTTATGATGCTATTCACAGGTGACAGTCGGCTTGATGTCATTTGGTAGTCTGTAGTGGGCCATCAAACAGCACTCAAGATCCCTGTTCATATTTCCCCTCGAAAGGACGTCATCAAGGTATGAGCTCCCAGCCCTTTTCCTTTCCGCCGTCCGCCCTGCTCTCCAACCAAAGCTCTCTGCTCTAGCTTACGTGGTTGGCTGTGCCCCTCCGGCCCCCGCTCATCTCATTTTGAACGTTGAAAAGGATATATCTGATGTGGAATTCATTATTTATGATTTTATTCTCGCCTTCTCTTCGTCATCCTCACCCCCTTCCCCTCCCCGCCCACTCTCTGACGTCGTTTATTATTGGATTTATTTATTTATTTTTATTCCGGTTTTTTTTTCTGTTTCTTTTTGATTCTTTCAGGCAAGAGCATATGAGGGAATCAAAAAGTACTTTCTACTTTGATCTCACTACCCTTTCCAGCTTAGTTAGTTACTTCTACTTTCGTCAAGCTCTATTTCCTTGTTTCCTTGTTGGGTTTTGCCCTTTTTCTGCCATTTTATCGCTCGTGATTTGCCCACACCCAACCTGCCCATTGTGTTCTTCTTAGGGTTTGCCCCAAAATCTAATCCTTACATCTTTCTTACTCTTTCTCATATCCTCTCCATCTTCCTCTTCTTCTCTTACCTTCACTTTTACTAGCCCTCCATCTCCTCCCCCCAAGATACCTTCTTTATATCGCATGAATCCACACAAACATTTTCAAGAAACAAACCCTCGCCAATCAGGAACCCACAATATTTTAGTCGCTATAAAATCTACACAATGCTGACGTCGTGGTTCTCCGGCCCGACTCCTCCAGTCAAATCCGAAGATCATCATGCGGGCACTGTCGATGATGACGACACTGAAATCGTCGAGGCCGGCGACGGCAACGGTATGTTTAGGACCCCCCTCCCCCCCACCAACTTCTGTGCCATATCCGCCGTTTCCGCACCTGATTTCTAGATGACGGTTCCTGCGCATATATAGATATGGACTTGGGGTCTTCATCTCTAGTCCCAAACAAGCCATATAGATGGACTCTGTTTTGAATCAAATACTAACCAAATGCCTTATTTCCCCTCCCATTCACAGTTCTCACCCACATCATCTCACAGCTTCGCCCTGGTGCCGACCTCAGCCGCGTTACGCTCCCGACCTTTATTCTCGAGCCCCGGAGTATGCTCGAGCGGATAACGAAGTAAGCCACCAGCAATGACCATGCACGCACATTCCCCATTTATCCAATCATCTTCATCCACAGTGGCTGGAAATGCGCCTCAACGCCGTGATATAAGCCCTCCGTAGTCATCACCTACCTGTCTGCTACTACGATTGCGAAGTTTGCCAATAATGAATTCCGCTATTGTTATACCCACTACAGTGCCTCCCTTGCACCTGTATTCACATTCAACCATACCTTCCAGGCGCATCACCGATTTTTACCCTCAAACCATGCATGTATATATGCTAACCTTGGCCTTCTCCTACAGCTTCATGTGTCATCCTGAGATGCTGCTCCCCATATCACAGATTGACGATCCAACCGAGCGCTTCATTTCTGTCGTCAAGTTCTACCTCAGTGGTTGGCACATTCGCCCTTCGTAAGTGCCAGAATATTACTACCATCCCCTCACCCCCGGTCTTACTAACAATTGCCGTTGCTGTGGCATGTGATAGAGGCGTCAAGAAGCCGTTAAACCCTATCCTCGGTGAAATCTATACTTGCTACTGGGACTTTGAAGACGGTACCCGTGCCTACTACATTTCGGAGCAGACTTCCCACCACCCACCAAAGTCCTCTTATTTCTATCTCGCCCCCGACCATCACATTCGCATTGATGGCACCTTGAAGCCACGATCCAAATTCCTCGGCAACTCTGCCGCCAGTCTGATGGAAGGCGTAGCCTTCCTAACTCTCACCAACCGCGGCAAGAGCCCCGCCCACGGAGAGCGATACGTCTTGACCCAGCCCAATATGTATGCCCGCGGCATTCTCTTTGGCAAGATGAAGTATGAACTGGGTGATCACTCCATTGTCAAGTGTCCGGAGCTTGACCTCACTTGCGACATTGAATTCAAAACCAAAGGCTGGGTCAGTGGTACATACAACGCCATTGGTGGCTTCATAAAGCGCGAGAGCACCGGCGAGGTTTTGTACGAATTATCAGGTCTTTGGAGTGGCGAAATGTCCATTACCTGTCAAAAGGTAAGAACCACTTTAGAGTCATCCATCATTCTAAATACAAGGTCACCACCATTCACTGACGTCATAATCTTTTATAATTATAGACTGGCCGCACAGAAGCTTTCTTCAACGCCCTCAAGTCCAAGCCTTCAGCCCCTCTCACCCGCCCTGTCCCCGAACAAGAGCCCCGCGAGTCACAGCGCCTTTGGCAAACCACTGCCCAGGCCGTCATGATCAAGGACCATGTTGTTGCTACCGACGAAAAGAGCAAGATTGAGGATCGCCAGAGAGAGGAAGCCGCTAAGCGCGCTCAGACCGGTGCTGAGTGGCAGCCTCGTCTTTTCCGTCGTGTGCAGGCCGGCTCGGGCCGTGACGAAGAGGGAGAGGAGGATTTGGAGTGGATCATCAACGCGCACATTGACCCAGCAGCGGATGCCAAGACTCAGGCTGAACAGGTTCTGGCTATTTACCCAGTGTTGCCAGGGCAAAAGGTCGTAGCTAATGCACCGGCACCTACACAGGTGCAGACGCCATGTTATCAGATGGAAGGAAAGTGGATATGGGGGAACGGCTTGAATGAGTATGTCTAAAAGGGATGTCAGAGTTTTGGTCTGACTGTTGGTCGCCATATTGATGCCGGTGATTAGTTGTGAGGGAAGACTGTGACTGGAATACATTCATTTCAACTGAGCCTTTCTTTTTCTTCTCCTCCTTCTTCTTCTTTGTCTTCTTCTTCTTTGTCTTCTTTCCCTGAAGACATCCTGGTATCTCTGGAGCCGCCCTACATGGACTAGAGTCTTGGATATGACGAGATGGTAGCGAATGTGAATATGGTACAGGCAGACCCTCGTCTGATGATGTCTGAGGAGTCTTCCAAGACGCAGCAGCGGGCCTACCGCGATTTAGAGCGTCAGATAGAGACGAAAAAAACTGGACATGTGCAAATCGAGAAGACGTANTTTTTTTTTTTTTTTTTTTTTCACTTGCCAATTTTCTTATTACAAATGTGACATTTTGTGGTATTTATTACATCACAATTATTGACCGTTGAAACAGTTTACACTTTGAAAAAAAAAGAACGCCCAAGACGCCAATATGCCAATCATATATCTACATATACATCTCCCTCTCGTCCTCCTTCCTCTAATACCGCCGTCTTGTTGGCTCCGGCGTCGGTGACCGACTCGGCGACCTATCTCCCCTCCCAATATTCTTCAGATGCTTCTTTGTCGCCAAATACAACTCTCTATCCAGATCCGGCGAGGGATTCTTTCGATGGATAAAATTACAGTAGCCGCCACGGACACATCCTTCGCCGGAATTCAGGCGACAACAGGCTTCGCGGAAGTCGGTGACGGGGGAAAGTTCGCAGTAGATGGGACGGGCGGCGTACCAGCGGGTGTTGAGGGCGTCGCAGGCGGCTTGGGCGGAGTCTTCGTATTTGAAGCGGGCGTAGACGTTGCCGATGAGGTCTATTATTAGTTGGGGTTAGATATATTTTTCAAATTGGTAGGTTTCATGACAATTAAAGAAGAATGTGTGTTGTCCCTACAGGCCACGTCCGAGTGAAGCTAGGAATAATGAAAAAAAAAAAAAAACTTACGGTCGTTGTTGTTGTCGCAGACGACTAGTTCTTCGAGTTCACCGTATTTGCAGAGTTCGCACCAAATGTCTTCGTAAAAGGCATCAAAGTGGTTTTGCAGCTGGGAGGGATTCATGTGGTTCTTTTGGTCGTGGGCGGGATTCTGGTAGAGGTTGGGCATGAGAATAGTTTGCGAATATGAGGGTTTGACGTGTTTGCGGGAGCAGCGGTCTCCGTGGCGGCAGGCACCGATTTTCTGATAGGAAGAGAGATATGTTAGTTGGATGAAAAGGTGGAGAAAGAGGGGGAGGCGAGGGGGTAGTGGGTTAGAGAAACATACGAAATAAAAGGAGCAATTGACTTTGTCAAGCTCAGTTCCAAAGATGGAGGCGAGGAAGTTGGCCATTTTGAACGATGTGGTTGTATGGTGATTTCGGATTCCCAAGTTTTATCAAGCAGAAAGAGTGCGCAAAGCTAAGAGCACATAATCCATATGTATCAAGGTTCTCGAACAAAGGGAACAAAACGCGATCTGGGGAATATAACCGCTAAATCAGCAGTTTCGTTGAAAGAAATCGTCGCGATGGGAGAACGAGGGACAGGGCTGAGGAGCTTGCTCGAAAAAGGTGGAATGCGAAAGTTTGCGCCACACGAGGCAGGGAGATTTCGGATAAGATAACGGCGGATTAGATTAGTAATGGGGCTGTGTGGCGTTCTGAAATAGAGGGTTTCATGAATGCGCGTATAACCCTAGCCCACATAGTCTTGTGTAACCCGTGACATGCATTGGGTACTACTTCTAAAAGCGAAAATGATCTCTACTCCCCCAAATCCCCATAGTTCCGACATCTTCCATATCCTCGTCTATAATTTGTGTTTTTCCTGAATCGAAATCTTCATCTTGTATATCCAACTCGTCAGACTCTCCTTCAAACTCATCCGTCCAGTCAGCAACCTCAGCAAATGCTTCCATCGCATTCCCTCGATTCCTCTCACACTCCCTGACAAATCTCTCATCATCCACCGTCCCCCGACTCGTATACTTGGTCCGTATCAAGTCTTCCATGAAACTCGTCAGACTGTCCTTGCCTTGCTCATTACTAGAATTATTCTCTCGAATCTCCCATTTCTCGCCTGTCCGTACATTGAACAGAATGGTCGATTCGGGCAAATGTCCCGTCTGTAAGTATATCATGTGGGCATACATGGCTGCCTGCAGGACATGCTCATTACCTAGGGAATGTGTAAACTTCACCTCCCATAAACACCTTCGACACGCATCAAATTGCGGCGCCAAAGGTGTTATCTGTTTCCCAAAATCATAGACTCCAACATGGCTGAGACCCTGCGATGTATCCACACTAATGATGTCGGCGAATCCCTCCAAAGACGTTTGCTCGCTGTCCAGCATATAGTCCCTTTTCGTAATGTCGATTTCAAAGCCGAGGAATGCATGGTTGGGCGACTGGCGGATTTCATCTATAAGGCGACGCGCAGCAGTATTGATGGCAGATGGTTCAATCCAGTCATAGGTGTGATCCTTCATCTGCAGGAGACGAGCCTTGTAGTTGGATCGTTGAGCTTCGTACTTGCAAGCACGCTGGCAGAGCCAAACGACATCTTCCTTGGTGAGTTGGCTATTGAGTTGACGGATTTCATCTTCCTTGGTGGGATTTTCGAGTTCCAAGGTACTCAGAGTTTTAAGCATAATGTATTCAGCGGCTGCGACGACGACCAGGCCGTTGAGGTCGCTGACAGTTTCGTGGAAGTCCCATTCGCGTTGTGGGTAGAAGGGAACGGGTGTTGATGTTACAGTCAGTGGTTGACTAGAAACAGCTGTGTCGGGAGTTGGAGTATGTGGGCGTTGAATAGTCCAGCGGGAAGGGACAACGACAGGAATGTTGATTTCTTCATGATGTGAGCCAGCTTCTTTGAGAACGATAACGTCGAGGTACTTGCTAATGATTCGCTGGATATGCTCATCCTGTAGGTGACGGATCGTATCACTAACACTAGTGCGGGATGGCAAGACCAACCCTGATTTAATGGCGCGGTTGCCGGGCTTCGGTCCTCGCTTCAGATGATGTTCATGTGGTGGAATGTCATAGGTATGATCCCAAAGGGCGGTTTCCAATACAGACTCGGGCTCGACAAAAGCTAGTAGATCCTTCTGATGCTCATACAATACTACTAGACGTTCGCGTGCACGAGTAAAAGCGACAAACTGTTCGTTTGTACAGCGATCATCGGGAGCATCTCTAGCAAAGTAATTGAAGTAACTTTGGTTTGCCATGTTCATCACAATGACCAGATCCCGCTCACTTCCCTTGAACTGATGAATGGTGGAAACTGACAGCTTCCCTTCAATAACCCGATCGTCCAAAGGCGCCTCGTCATTCGTCGAGACTGCAATTGGCACGCCGTAGTGTTCTCCTAAATGATTAGTCAAAGCTGCAACCAGCTCCTTACCCCGCACGCTTGGCGACAGGATAGCCGTGTTCTGTGCCCCATACTTCTTGATCAACGCAAACAGCTTCTGTGCAATAGCCTTTTCATTGAATATTTTCGAATGCAAGACGATGGGTAATGGACCCTCTTTGGATCCAACAATGTACGGCTCGCCGCCGAGAAGGGCGTGGTTGATGAAGTTGACGGTTTGATGAGACATCCGGAAGGACTTGCTCAAGGATGCGCGAGCCCATGGGAGGCCACCGGCGAGTGGTCCGAAGAGTTCGGGGGCAAGGGATAAATAGCGGGCGTCGGCTCCGCGGAATCTATATATAGCCTGGCGTTCATCTCCCAGGATCACGATACGGGCTGGCTTCTCACCGCGGGCGATTTGGTTGGCTTGGATGAAGACGCAGATGAGCCAAAACAGAATTTCAGTACAATCCTGGAATTCGTCTAGGATAATGACGTCAAAGGGCTCAATATCGAGCTGGGGCAGAGGGATCCGCTTATTGATAAGGTCATTGCGCTTCTTAAGCAACATAGCATCCGTATATATTGATTCTCCAAACAGTCTGCACGCCATGCCATGGAACGTCCAGATATTGACATGCTTGTACTTTGACCCCAACCTTGCCTTGGTCTCTACTGTAAGCCGCTTTGAATAAGTCAAAATGGCTACACGCTCACCCTGTGCCACCGAACTGACAATGGCTTCTGCCGTGGCTGTCTTTCCCGACCCAGGCCGTGCAGAAACGACAACATTGTGGGTTTTGGCAAGGTTGATGATGTGCTGTTGTTCTTCGGACGGCTCAAAGCGGGGCTTTTGGGAGCGTTGTCTTTGGTGTTTGAGACGAGGATTGTAGACGTTTTCATCACCCGAGTCAACATCATAGAGGAGGTCTTCGGCTTTGGCACCGGGGGGATACTTTGCTGCGGGAGAGACTTTGTCGTGAGAACTCGCCATGTTATCAGATGGAAGGAAAGTGGATATGGGGGAACGGCTTGAATGAGTATGTCTAAAAGGGATGTCGGAGTTTTGGTCTGACTGTTGGTCGCCATATTGATGCCGGTGATTAGTTGTGAGGGAAGACTGTGACTGGAACACATTCATTTCAACTGAGCCTTTCTTTTTCTTCTCCTTCTCCTTCTTCTTTGTCTTCTTCTTCTTTGTCTTCTTTCCCTGAAGACATCCTGGTATCTCTGGAGCCGCCCTACATGGACTAGAGTCTTGGATATGACGAGATGGTAGCGAATGTGAATATGGTACAGGCAGACCCTCGTCTGATGATGTCTGAGGAGTCTTCCAAGACGCAGCAGCGGGCCTACCGCGATTTAGAGCGTCAGATAGAGACGAAAAAAACTGGACATGTGCAAATCGAGAAGACGTATGGGGTAAAGTCAAGTGCACAGATTGAAGAATAGCATAGGCTCTTTTCATAATTTGGTCAAGACACCAACCAGCTTTTGGGGGGTTTCGAGGAGCAGCCTAGTAGCAAGACGGCTAGATTGAAATGAATGCGCTGAGAGAAGGAAAGGAGTGGCTGAGAAAGGGGGGCTTGAGATTAAAACAGCCACTTTTATGAGAAGTTTTGACTGTCAAGTCATCATCCTTTTGGTGTATCTGCTTTTGCCCACCAATATGTTTTCGCAATTTTGCCTGGTTGATGGTACCTAAGGTTAGTATAGGGTTACACATAGTGACAAAAAGACCCCCTCCCCCACTTAAATGCCAATTCCAGGATATTGTGTATTTAGTTTTGGCCTTTTGTTTTGTATACAATATACAAGGGTTATATGTGGGGATAGGGTTAGAACTATAACTATGGTTACTCTAGGGGATTTGGCTTATTGTCAAGTTATTAATAGTTGTAGCCCTGGACGAAATGACATCATGTTTGTATAAAGCAAATGTCGACTTCAATCATATAGTTGGTGTTGAATTTGGAGCTATTCATCATTGTCACTCAAAGTTATATCAAAGTATTGATTTTTACTGTGAACAATCAGAATAGTCATGAATTGGAAAGAGAACTAGAATAAGAAGAATACAGAATCAAATCATATCATGATACCGAGGTGCACGCTAATCAGTATCTCTTCTTTTTAGCAACTACCAAAGTCTAGATTGAAAAGATAAACAGCAGGAGCAATGTCAATTTCGATCTAAATTATCACGTGATGTGGCAAACCTTAGTCACATGATGTAGTCCGAGACGGTGAACACAACAAGTTTTGCTTTTGCCAATATTGATCAACTTGCCTTTTCTATTCTCAAAGTCATTAACAACATCGCGAAACACCATAAAATCTGCCGTCAGGCCTGCAAATATAGAGTAAGTCAATACATCTAGATTTATCCAAAACAACAACTAACCAAGTCTAGTTGTTCAACCTACTGCCTCATTGCTTGTGTCCAGTTTTCCAAGTTCTGTTCAGCCCATTCAACAAGAATTGACGATGGAGGAGGGCCGTTCTGATGAAAGAACATGGCCTCGACCTCAACTGGCTGATTCAAACCGGCAGGCTGATTTAGGGGATCGACTGGCCGATCTGGAGAAACAACTGGCTGACGAGAGAGATCGAAACCGAAACCTCACTTTCCCCGAATTCCTCGAACATCATCATCTCAACATATTCTCACGATTCAAGAGCATTGCCGAGGAACCCTCATCAACTAGCATTGCCACCTCTGTCGACCGCAAGTACTATCCAATCAAGCTTTGTCATTGGCAGGACTTTGCCGCCATTCACCGCAACCATTTCGCGATTATCAGTCAAATCCTAGGAGATTCCCAAATCTTCTCTCGACTCAAAAATGACCTAATTCTTAGCTCTCCAGCTATCAATGAGGAACAGGCTCTGCACTTTGAGGCACTTGCTTTGCGTTTGCCATTGTCTACTATCTTCGAATCTCTGGCAAAAAACAATGACTTTTGCGTCGAGTATGACTTCAAATGTTTGCCATTCCGCGACAGGTTTCCCAATATGGAAAAGGAAACCCATGACGCAGAACCGGCTTTCTCTGGTTCGGATCAGGAATTTGAATCTGTGTTATCTAGTATGAGACGGCAGATCATTCCTGATGGGCACATATCCCGTTGCCGACATAGCCCCAACCAAACGCGAGGTTGATCTTGATTATTGAGCTGAAGGCAGCTCATAAACTTACTCTTGCAAGCCTGAACCACGCCCCTGGAAAGGAAAAACTCTTTTCAGGAAGCCGTTGAACATGATCAGGGTGAAACATATAGTTCCGACAAGGCACAGAGAAAGGTAGACACCGCCGATACACAGGTTGCCAAGACCTTGGTGCAAGCCTTTGATTACACGATCAAGCGAGGTGTAGGATATGGGTTTGTTTCTGCTGGAATGTCGTTGGTATTTCTTTACGTCAAGTTCGATGATCCTACTGTCTTGCATTACCACCTCTGTGATCCGGATTTCGAATCAACCAGCAATGGACTTGATGTTTCTTGCACTGCTCTGGCCCAGGCTGCATCCTTGTGTCTTTTAGCCCTTCAATTTGATCCTCTCTTGGAGACAAAAATTCAACAGACAATCGCCCAAGGAGGATTGAAGGCGTGGCCCGAGCGGTATCCACAAACTCAAGGAGATCTGGAGATAGCATCAGAAGAGTCCTCTTCTTCACCATCATCAGGAGGAAGTTCTAGCTCCGAGGAGTTTACCTACGACATAAAGCCAGCAACAAGAACCCCGAAGACACGGTCCAGAAAGACATGTCCTGATCCGATAACCCATCGAAGAACTGAGCATGATGATATTGATAATGGTGATAGTGATGATGACAATAATGGCGAGCCATCCACATCTAGACCTCGGGATTCAGTAAGAACAACATCAACAGCTGAACAGAAGAGAGAATCATCGAGCGAAAACTCCCCCTCGGATTCTCATGTCTCACTTAATGATCGACTGTACTGCACTCAGACATGTTTGATGGGTCTCAAGAGAGGACTACCCCTTGATGAGGATTGTCCCAGAGAAGATTGACTTGGCAGCAGAAGAGGAAAGATCATCAAGTGTGTTGGGAAAATATGGAATATGGCATCTGGACTTACATGGCGGTAACATTCTTTGGAGTGAAGAGAAGGGCCAGGTGATGGTAGTAGATTTTGACAAGGCTGAGCTCCAACCACCACCCCTTTCTATACAAGTCCAACAACTGAAGGACAAGAAGAAACGCCATGAAAAGGAATCGAAAAGACACAAAATGAAGCAGCCTTCAGCAAAAAGAGCCAGGATTACAGAGATTGCGTCATAAATAGTGATGTTTTCAACATGTTGGAGTACAAAACCAAAGCATTTCATTCCCTTGTGAAACCTGTGTTGCTTTGTTCATCAATATATCAATATATCAATATCTTTTATTTCCTCTTTTCCGATTACTCCTTCTCCTCTGCCTTCTTGACCCCGTCCACCTGTACACTCCCCCTCCTCAACATATTCATTCCCAACCCCAACCCCATCCCCATACATGTCGCTAGACCCCCCATCGCCGTCACCACCTGTCCCTGTTTCCCCGTCCCATCCTTTTTGACAATCTCCAACGGCATTCCCAATCCACCTCCATTGGGCAACGACGTCAAGTCCAGAACATTCGGAGGCAGCCCCAGTAATGGGATATTAGCATCTGGTACACTGCCTCCAATGCCTCCCGTGCCGTTGAATCCCTGCTGCCTCTTGTCTCCTTATCCTTGTCCCACATACTTGCCCGGTTTTCCACGTGCGTTGCTGCCGCCACCGCCGTCATATCTATCGATGCAAAGGAGTCCGAGCCCG
>MKGJ01000414.1:0-13309 GCA_002018255.1 Bretziella fagacearum | reverse complement strand
GGGGGGGGGGGGGAAGTTAAATTGGTAGCGATCTTGTGGTTGTTTGTTTTGATATCGGAAGTATTAAATTTGGGCTGTATATGTATGTATGTGTCTGCCGTGGCATCCGCGCGGATTCAAACTTTGATCGACAAGTGTGTGTGTGTGTGTGTATTTTGACGGAGTAGTTCGGGATAGTAACCTTGTTGTCTGTAACAAGGTGACAACTTGGTGACGTTTGACGCTGCTTTTGCAATGCAATGACTGGGTTCTGCTTGAGGCAGCGATATGTGCACGTAATCTGAGGATGGGACAGTATGAACCATAATATACACTGGATACATACACTGTATTGACGTCGGTCTGGGAATAAGCTGCAAATGGTGCTTACAAGCAAGGAAAACGCCAAGGCTAATTGAAGTATATGTGTATAGAATTCTTCATGATTTGAAAATTGAAGCTTTTGTTTTTTTTGGGGGTTTTTTTTTTCATGTCTGACGGTGTATTCACAAGGAAATAAAAAACGGCAGATGGTCTGCCGGCTGCACTTGGGGTAGCGGATGCAGGTATATTTGTACACATGCAAGCTTACATGCATATAAATGTACTTTTCAAGTATATATTTGAGGCAATCCGGGATCATGTAACAGGTTGGCTGTAGGCATGGCGGCCTAATGGGATGGATGGGAGAAAGAGATACGAGGGAGGTTTTCTTTTTTTTTTTTTTGATGATTTGTTCTTTTTTTGTTGGCATTTTAGGAAGAGTGTGTTTCCACGTCATGAATGACGAGATGGGTTGATAAGGAGGATGGTCTGTGAATGGTGGGAAGAAATGGAGAATTTCTTGAGGCTTGTGGTTGTTTTTGATTACTTGACTAACCAAAGAGAGGTTAAACTACATTCTTAGGCTTAGGCTTGAGCAAAGCAAAGACTGGCCCCATCACATCATGTTCTTCCCCTTCCCCCTTCTCTTCCCAAGTCTAGATTTCCTAGGTACATCCCATCACAAATGCGCACAAGCGAGACGCCTGGCGGTACCGAGTACTTTGGATAGGCGTGGCGACGGTGACGCACAGTTGTAGAGGATGGGAAGTACAGGATACTTGCATAAGTTATATATAAATTGGTATGACATCAAACAAGCAAGCAAACAAGCAAGCCAACAAGCAAAGCCAGCAAGCAAGGTAGCAAGCAAGGTAGCAAGCAAGGTAAGCCACGGTAAGCCGGAAGAAGTCAAATATGGGTAAAAAGGTCCATAGGTCCCTGTTTTTTTTTTTCTTTTTCTGGGCGGCTGGCTGTTTTTCGGGTTCGGTAAGATGTAGGACAGGGAGGAGGAGGGAGTGTGGTGGCTAGCTAGCTGGCGAGGGATCACAATGATTTTGGAGTTGAATTGGCAACTTTGACTTTGACCTAGGCCAGGCCAGGCCAGGCCAGGCCAGGCCAGGTCAGGTCAGATCAGGCCGGGTGAGGTTAGGTTGGGTCAAGTGATTTATTTATTGATCATGATCAAATATTTTGGCCTCAGGAGATTAAACGGAAAAAGAAAAGAAGTCTTTGTCACGGAATTGGATCACACAGGGTTGTGGGAATGGGTCACGGACACGGACTATGCGCGCGCGGATGCGGATAGGTCACTATTCTTATCATGGCTTTTGGATTTTGGCTTTGGCTTTTGGCTTTTGGCTTTTGACTTTTGGCTTTTGGCTTTTGACTTTTGTGTGAAGGGAGGGTGAGAGATAACTGGTTTATTGGCTGGTTGAGTCTGTCTCTTTGTTGTTCGTTGTACTGATGCAATGCAGGTAGATGGATGCATATATATAGATATAGATATAGATATAGATATAGATATAGATATAGATATAGATATAGATATAGATATAGATATAGATATAGATATAGATATATATATATGTGTATGGACATTGTAATAGGTTGCTTGGCTATTTACCAGGGGGGGAGGAGTCATACATATATACCATAAAGAAGCCTCATAAATCAAGGCCTAATTATCATTTGTTTCAAACATTTCTACAGAACACTAAGCCGGGAAACCTGCTACAATAAAAGACAAAAAAGAAAAAGGAGTCAACAAGGGCATCTCATCTGGAACCCAGATCTCGCGCTGCATTGACTGTAAATCATTCCATAACAAACATACATATACACCAACATATAACAACAAACAAGGCACAAGGCTATTATAGAGGATGCAGCCCTTTATTCTCCTGCAATAAAGACCTTTTTTCCCTTTTTCTCTTCATTTTAGATAGAATAGTTCTATTCCTTTCTTCTCGCTTCATTTCTACTCATCAAAAGATTATACATTATACAATGAAATAGTCTTGAATTAATAATATTAAAATAAAGATTTATATATAAAACCATTTTCAAAGAAAATCAAGCAATTACCCATTTCAGCCTCCTTCCTTCTAAATCGGCCAAGTCCAGGTTCCACTCCTTCCCATTTTCTGGCTCTTGTCGCACCTTCCTGAAATCGCCACTTCCTATGGTCGTCTGCAAACAACGCCTGCTCTTTCTCTTTTGTCTTTCTCTGCCCCTTCCTCGTTCTCTTCCTTCCTCGTCTCTTTTCTATCTCTTTAAAAAGAAGCCGCATTTCCCAGTTTCCTTTCTTCTTCTTCTTTTTTCTTTTCCTTTTTTCCATCTTCATTTTCTCTTCTCTTGTTTATCTCATCACTACACATTACTTGAGCTTTCGGCCATTTTCATCTCTAAAATCTCCCAGAAAAAAGGCCCATCTTTCATCTTTTTTTCTTTTTTCTTTTTTTTTTTTTTTTAAAAAAAAAGCTCTCATTATCTGAGTCATACTCTCCATCAACTTGCTACAGTCTTCTCTATCTGTCCTTTTTGAATCGAATCAATCTCTCTTTATCGTTCAATTCACTCGATATACTCATTCACTCAGCTGCCCCAATCTACCAACAAACTACTACTCCATTATTTTCCCCTCTCTCAACATCACTTCTCCTTCTCTTTCTTCACTATGGCCAAGAAGACTCGCTGCACCTTCAAGGAGTGCCGTGGCGCCGCCCAGCGCATCGTCGGCGACTGCGGTTTCTGCAACGGCCACTTCTGCGGCAAGCACCGCCTGCTCGAAGACCACAAGTGCACTGGTCTCGAAGACGTAAGTACTCTTGCCCCCTCTGGGATATACAAGAACAGGAAAAAGGACTTGGAGAAGTATAACAAGATTAAGAAACGGGGACATTACCACCACCAGCAGATCCAGAGACGGGGTCACTCGTCAGTCCGTTGGTGGCTTGTCGGCCTAGATGAAGTAGCCGCATACACAGATTCTCTTCTCGCAGTGACGACTAACACTCCCTCGTTTTGCAGTGCAAGAAGCAATCTCGCGAGCAGAATGCCGCCCAGCTCATTTCCGAGCGCACCGCGGTCGTCAAGGGCGTGTAACGAAACCGACTATGACGACTACTAGACAAAGAACAAGGCAGATGGGAGGAGAAAGACGGCCCTTTTCTTTGACAACTACTTGAGCAATTCCAGCTCCAACGCCCGCAACTGGCTCTTTTTTGCTAATCTTTTTTTTTTCTTTTTTCTTTTCTTTGCTCTCTTCTCAGACACCGGCGTCGAACAAACAAACAAAAAAAAAAAAGATTTGTCTGCATATTGACTGTCCTGTTGCTGGTTTTGTTACACACAGCCACACACACACACACACACACACACACACACACATACGCACATACACACATATACCGAGTCACCGAACCTGGCGACCAAATTCCAAACCACCACGGCCTCGATTGACTCTCATCTTCCTCGCTCTCTCAAGTGCTGAATCTGCGAGTGATATCATGAGCCGGTTGAGGCTGGGCCGTTTTTTTTTTTTTTTTGCTTTGCTCCTCCTCTCTGTTTGGCCGTCTACGCCCTGATTTTATCTCTGCTTTCTTTGCTGTTCTTTAATATCAGCGTGTGATTTTTCTCTGCTCATTTTTTTTTCCGCCTTACTACACGTCTCCTCCTCCCCCCTCCCCCCCCGCCTTCTTTTACTGCTTATCTTGCCATCACATATCACTTCATATCGACGACGGTGTCATCATTCTTATTACCTCGAAACATGTCCCAGCGGGAATCTTGTAACGCCATGATCTGAGATACCATGGCACTTTAGTGGCCACAGGAGGATGGATGGACTGGAATAGGTGCTTCCCCAGGTGCGGAGTATCCTTGTGACAGTTGCGTCATGTATGGGTTGCCTTGTGTGTGTGTGTGTGTGTGTGTGTGTGTGTGTGTGTGTGGCTGTGGTGTTTTTGGGGGGAGAGGAAGAGCGGATTTCTTTTATGATTTGTTTTATTTTTAGGTAGTTATTAGTGTCTATTTTGTCATTTAGCGTCTGGTTTACAGGACAATAGAGGCGTTTTGGAATTTTTTTTTTTTAAATCTTGTGCAATGTCAAATTACCTCATCTATATCAATAACAATAATAAAATGCTTATCTCTCTATATATATATGTACATAAAGTCTCCTAGTCTCCCATTGCATTGACTTGCAAAACCCTGAACTCCGATATTGTATCTATTACTACATCTCGCTTCCCAACCCTTTGACCGCCCGCCACCAATACTGCTCCTCCCTTTCCCTCTTCCTCCTACCAAACAATAATGATTTGTCAACAATCCCGATGGCTATGACGGACCCGTCGTAAGACCCAGACGTGATCAAGACGGGGGTTGCAATTTAACAATATTGAGATAGTTGGTGGAACGTGGCAGCTGAATAGGGAAGGGGCGCTAGTAAGTTTGTGTGACGTGGAGGGATTTTTATCTATATCAAGTCAATGAGCACGTGATCAGAAAAGATGAGGGAAGATAGGAGAATGACGACGAGGTTGGCGATAGATGGGATATAGTTGGGATTGATTAGGAGCGGAAAAAGGTGAAGGTTTAGATCCTTGATGTGGGTAATTGTGGAGTCGTGATGTAATTGCAGGTTATATAGGTATTTAGATGTATATACAGGTATAATATAGTACCAACTATGATTCCTCTGCCTTGACATCATGTATCTCCTCCTTGACCTCTATCTCAGCCTTTACCTTCGTCTTAACCTCACCCTTGACTTCCCCCTCCTCATCAATCCCCTTCCCCTCCCCCAACCTCCTCCCCAACTCCACCCACCGTCTCCCCTCCTCCACCTTCTTCCTATCCGCCGCCCTACACAACCCCCCCAACCCCACCTCACACCCCCCACAATCCCCCCTCCCCACCGCCGGACACACCGTCTGCCCAAACCCCACCAACAACCAATTGATCTCCTCCCACTTCTCCCTCGGCAGCCACCCCTCCAACGCCTTGCGCGTCTCCTCTGGATTCTTCGTCTTCACCCACCCCCACATATTCGCCAACCGATGCACATGAACATCAACCCCAATCCCCTCCGTCCGCCCCCATGCATGCGACAAACAAAGATATCCCATCTTCGGCCCCACCCCCGGCAACCCCACCAACCCTTCAATACTGTCCGGTATATCCCCCCCATATCTATCCCAGCAAATCTCCGCCGCCTGCTTAATATACTTTGTCTTATTATTATGAAACCCCACCGCCCAGATCATCTCATTCAACTTCTCCGCATCCACCGCCAAAACATTCTCCACCGTCAACCCCGCCGGCGCCCCCCCAGCCCCCGGCAACTCTCCCTGCAACCTCTTCATCACCACCGCCGTCACCGTATCCTTGGTCTGGCTCGACAACATCAACGCCACCAACGTATGAAATCTCCTCACCTTTTCCGGCGCCAGCGGATCCGCCAACGTCGCACACCCCATCGTGTCCACTGCCGCATTCGCCGCCACTCCCCCAGATTGCCGCATTTGGAGGACGAGGTTATAGACTGTTTCCCAGTTGGCGGGGGCCTTTCCTGGGGGTGGTGATGATGGGGTGGCATCTTGGTCGACTTGTAGACGGGGGCGCTTGGCTTTAAGGGCTTTGACGCGGCCGATGGTGCTGTGTGTGCGGCTGGTCGTTGTGGATTTCTTGTCTTTGGTGCGACCGTGGTTTGAGTCTGAGTCGGAGGCTTCGTCAAAGGCATCACTATCGGGCGGTGATAGGACGGATCCATCACTATCGGAGGCTTGACTGTCGGAGTCGTTGTAGGCGGGGGATCCCCGTGTGGTGGAAATTCGTTGACGTTTGGATGTACGACGGGGAAGATCTTCAAGGTCGGGAATCTGGAGGGTTTCCTTCTTTTGGAGGATTGCTTCGCGTTTGATGGGCCTGGATTGGGGTTTCTTTTTTGGGGTGGATTCTCGTTTTAGGCGTGGACGGGAAGGTAGACGGGTGGATGGTTCGTTTTTGACTTTGGGTTTGACTTCTTCTTCTTCTTCTTCTTCTTCTTCTTCTTCTTCTTCTTTGTCTTCTTGTTTAGTTCCCCGTTTAATCCTGGGCTTCGGCAGGTCGCGGCCACGAGTGAGCCTGGATTCCTCGGGAGTATTCAGCTGGGCGCGGGAACGGGTAATGCGACGGGTAGTGGGAGCAGCAGCGGAAAAGAAGTGAGAGCTTTCAGCAGGCGAAGACATGTTTAGAGATTTCCAGAGTGGCACCTGACATTTGTATATCAATGTAGGGTGCAGTATGGTCGAGGTAATAGACTGTAGGATACAAAAGGATGTAGATTGTAGAGTGGCGCGCGGGTGCATGAACACTAGCTATCAGGTTCACCCTGCCCTGTGATTGAAGCTGGATATTCCAAAAGGAAGACCACTCTCGTATATGAGTATCTTTTCGCTCCTGGAACTAACAGATGATATATGCGCATCAAGAAACTCTTCATAATGTTGACCCTTTTTCACGTACTATAATCGCGACGGAGGGAGGTTGAAACTCGCGGCTTCTGATTGGCCACTTGGAATAAGAGGATCCACTATAGTTCCTGGTTACTGGTAATTGAAATGTGACGTCGGAGCACGTGCCAGTTTGGGGTTAGACATAGACATTCCAAACCCTAGAGATATCTGATGTATGTCGTCCCCAAAGTGCAAAGAAACTCGAATCTTGGTATAAATCGTTGACTAAAAACCTCTATATCCATCTACAACTTGGCCGCCATCATTAACTCCCCTTGGTCATCAATAACACCCCCATAAACCACAGTCTGATCCCTCCCCAAGGCTTCCACCGCACTCAACTCCTCTCTCGCACCCACCCTAACCAACCTTTTGACCTCCAAAAACCTCACAAACATATCCTTTGATGCCGACGTATCCTCCATAACCACTGCCAACTTCAACAGCAAAGAGATCAAAATCTCCGCTACCCCAAACATCAACTCCCTCCCCTTGGCCATCAACAACCCCTCTGTAATCTCCCCCTCCAGCTCCCTCCGAATCTCCTTCCATGCCTCCACCGGCTCCCATTTCACACCCCAACAGTCCTCAACAACACCCCACGTTTTCCGAATCACCCAGTCCATCGCCTCTCGAGATGCCGCCCCCGTCTTCCTGTGTGCCATTGCCCGTATGAAATCCGAAGCCAACACATCCGTCGTCCCCTCCCATATCGCCAGCACGCAGGCATCCCGATAGATTCTCGAAATGTTTAGATACTCCGACTCTTCGTTATGTAGATATCCTACACCGCCGAGTGCCTCCATGCAGCCGTAGATGATGGGAATGGCATTCTTGCAAACATATCCCTTGGTAATTGGTGTTAATACCCGTAGTAATGATCCAACCATGGCCTCCGGTGGTGCCAAAGTCGCCAACAAGGGATTCGCCTCTGTGGCCACCGCCACAGACCCAGGATGTTCCTCCAATCCTAGTATAAATGCCGCGTAAATCACCAATAGCAAAAACCCCTGATATTCCGCAGTCATGTTTGCCAGCGTATTCATATGTAACGCATTCTCCACCAACGGTACCGTCTTCCTCAACCCTCCCGCTCCAACGCCAACAGTGATAGCCCGCACCTTTGCAAAGGCCCGGGCAATCGCCAGCCCCCTTCCCAGATATCCCACCGAGGCAATCGCCGAATGAATTCTTGTAATCGTCAAAATTGTCGAAATTTCTTGGATTCCTTTGCCCTCTTCTCCAATTAACCACGCGCGCATCCCCTCTAGTTCCAACTCTGCCGTCGGCAGTGGTTTTGTCCCCATTTTATTCTTCAAGCGGGAGATCCGTACGCCGTTGAGTTCTGTGCGCTCTTCGAAATGTGGAGATTCCCGGGCACGTTCGGCGCCAACACCGGCACGCGAGGGGATCTCTGGGACAGGTGGACACCTCCGCATGGGGGCGTAAAAGGCCGAAAGACCCTTTTCGGTCTGTGCCAATAAAATCGCCATCTGCGAATCCGTGGCCGAGGAAAACCACTTGAACCCTGAAATGGACCATGGGCCCAATGGTATATCCTCGTTTACACTGGCCATGCCGACGGGCTGCCCGGTCAGTAATGTAGCCCGAGTTTCTGACTGTGAAACGTCGCTGCCGCCGGGCCGTTCAGTCATCCATTGGCCGCTGGTCCAGGCGGTTACGGGGTTCCGAGAGGTCAAGTGGGTGAAGGCGTTTTGGAAGACTTTGCGGGCGGTGGCGGGGAGGGTGGGTGAGCGGAGATGGAGGAGGAGGATGCGGGCGGCGCCATCTTGCATGGCGGAGGGGCAAGTGACGTTGGCAGTGGAGGCTTCCCAGAGGTGAAGACGGAGGAATTGGAGGACGCGGTCAAAGGGGCCGCGGCGGTTGTCATAGGCGTAAGCAACGAAGCTGAGTCATGGTTAGTGAACATTGTGGTTAAAATTTGATGTAGTTGAAAGACACTTACCCTCGGGACTGGCCAAAGGCTTGGAGATTCCGCCAGCCTTCTCCGACTACCAGTTCTCCCTGGAATACTCCAAAGGCATTGCGGCCGGCTCCCTTTAGGTATGGAGTATTTCTTTCGGCATCGGTAACCCAGTCAAAGATTTTGGGTGCAATGACATCTCTACCAATGGCGGATATCTCATCTCGAGACTCATTGACCATTGGTCTTGGAACAAACACTGTGAGTAGTTGGGAATTAGTAAGTTGTGTCTTATAGACAAAGCCACGTGAACACGGTAATATGCAAAGGGGCCTGTGTTTGTTTGTTTGTTTTTTCAGGGTTCAACATACAGTGTAGAGCTCGTTGAAAGGCAACATCGTCATAATATTGATTCTCTAGTGTTGGTAACTCTTGGAAGAAACCTTCATTTGAAGAACTAAACAATGGTGGTGGCGGCGGTGGACGCTTTGTAGAAGCCGCAATATCGGGTGAATTTTGTAAAGACATCATGTCTTATTCTGGTTTCTTTGGATAGATTTTGGACGGAGTTTAGTCCCGTCGGATCACGAGTGGGAAACCCGATATATATATATATAGATAGACGAGATTCCAAAGTGGGGGAGTAATGAAAAAAGAGACCGAGGATCCCAGGATCCAAGTTGTCGGGAATAGATTCCGTTGCTATTGCATGAGCCGAGGATTCGAAGACGCCCGATAGGGCGGGAAGTAGCCAGTCAGAGGATGGGAGAAGGGGGGTGGGGGAGAAGGAGAGAAAGGGAGAAGGAGTGGATGGATTGTCGAGAATGCAAGTAAGCAAGTGGGCTTAGGCAAGTAGATGCGAGAGAGTGTGTAGAAGGGGAATCCTAAGATGCAATGGTGGAGAGAGGGTTGAGGGTGTTGAAGGACGGAGGGAGCAGCGAGTTGTATATAGGTGGTGATATTGGTGGTGGGGGAGACAGATTGGTTTAGGAGGAGGAGGAAGAGGGAATTGATTGTAAAGAGTTGATCGAGTTTGTGTGATGCGGGGAGAAAAAGGAGTGAGGTTTCTGGATTTTCGTGGAAATGAAGTTTCTTGTGGGTGAAGTTGACGGGAAGTCACGGCCGGAATAATTATTGTTGAGTTTAACCTTGAGAAAGGAAGGTTCGACAAAAAAAAGTGTATTTTTTTCAAGATTGGAAGTTGCCAGATTGGGGTAACCTCAACTTGTTAAAAAGTTAACCGAGTTGAATATCATGAAAATCTTATGCAAACACAACATAGAGAAAGAGAGAAGGGGAAAACTATAGTTGAGTTGGAAAGGTACAGGAGGTTGGGGGTTTAATAGGTATTTACTATGTACAAACATACAACGTAGGTACATACCTATATATACACATACATACATTTACATGTACACAAATACCTACATGTTTAACTGTGTACTAGGGAAGAAGATAAGGAGGAGGAAGAATGCCAAATAAAACACAAATATCAAGGAGAATGAGAACGGACGTTTGGCGGGGGGATGTCAAGAAGGAAGGATGTTAATGTCGGTGAGGAGGAGGACAAGGATGAAAATAGGAGATTTGAGATGATGACAGAAAGAAAGAAGCCAAGAGGATGACTTTTGTTGTTGTGTATTTTGATTTTTTAGTGTATTTTCTTTTTAACTCAAATTGGAGAACTAAACCGAGGTAATCATGTTATCCCCCCGAGATAATGTACAAGTTGAAACTTGATGATAACCTGTCATATTATAAACCCTAACGGGATAAGGACCCTTTGACAACTCCTCTAGGCGTCAGATGTCAATATCCCCATCAAAACATTTTAGTTCTCAACATCGTAACAGAGTAAATCCCAAATTCCTTCACGACCAAAGACCATCCAATCCAGGAGATATCCAGGCCATCCGTCCCTTTTTTTTTTTTTTAAGTTTTATCCACTCAGTCCGACCACCCATCCAGGGTTAGAATCCTATGAAGAAATTAATGCATTCCATCTAGGGTTAAAGTACCGTATGTACCGACTCCAAAGACCAAAACCAACACCTGCTTCACCTCATTCATGCGTCTAACCTCAAAAAAAAAAAAACACAGACTTGCCAAGGTTAAAACTCACTGCCGAGCCGCCGTTGACATGTCGGTACATATTGTATCTACATGTGTAAGTATACACGGACTTGCCCCAATAAGTACCTGGACCAGCATGGGTGTATACCAAGAACCCTACTGATGGCTAAGGCTAGGGTTATGCGGCAACTAGTGCGGGTGTTCTCGCCTTGCCTCTCTCTCTCTCTTCACGTTCTCTCTCTCTTTCTCCGAATCACATATGCCTCCTGTATTGCATACATTCATGCAAAAGAATCATCACGTCAGTCAGTTTGGCCTCTTTTGCATGAAACTCGTCCTCGTTGAAGGCGACGAATCGGATTTGTACCACCTGATGCTACGTATTTTGCCACGTCAAGCTTGATGACGGGATAAAAGGTTGGTGGTGATGTCATTGTTGCAGAGGAGATTTGGGCTCATCTAAGACAAAGATGTGGAAACATGGCAAGGTACACAGTAAGGTACACAGTAAGGTACACAGTAAGGTACGTAGGTACGTAGTTACATAGGTGACACTCTGGAAATAGTAATTGACAAATACAACATGTTGTCGGAATATCCCCGGGTAATCTCTGGGAATATACACATACACGTGTATGTCAACACTACCTTATCACCCAAGTAGAATAGAATACATAACTTAGATAATAACAACATAATATATAATAACTGATATACAGTTGATATCATGCACTATTTCACACATGTGCTTACACCCAAGCACATCCTTTCTTCAAGCCCCAAATGACATGACACAACCCAAATAGCCCAACCCTCCCTCCCCCCCTCCTCCTCCAAAACCACCTGACATTTCCCTTTCTTCTCCTCTTCTCTCTTCTTTCATCTTCTCTCTCCAGCCTCTAACATCAACCGCATACCAATGTAGCACGCGGCCCAGTACCCGTCTTCCTCCATCAGGCCTTGTCCCACCCCCCGGCACAATCTGCTTCCTTCCCAACAGCCAATACGGCTATGCAGCGACTCGACGCAGCAGACGAGGAGAGTGGGTGATTGGATGTGGATGGATGGGACACGGTACGGTAGATTGGATGTCAGGATGACGATTGACAAGTCAGATGTGGTTGTGTCTGTCTGGCAACAGAAGATTTGAAAAAAGAAGAAGAAAGGTATAAAAAGGAAGGGAAAGTCTGATATAATTTCAAATTTCTTTTGACCACCAACATCAAACAAACAACCCCAAGCAAGGTTCCACAAACAAACCCTATACAAATTCAAACAACATTTACTTGCCCAAGCCCAACATCCTCTGACCCCAAAATGGCACTCTCCCGCTTCATCTCCCCCATTCTTCGTCTCTCCCAACTCATCTTCGCCGCCATCGTCGCCGGAATCACTGGCTGGTACCTCGACCATACCCGCGGTGCCTCCTCCTGGTCCCAAGGCCGTTTCATCTACACCGAAGTCATCGCCGCCATATCCATATTCTGGGCCCTAGTATGGCTGATTCCCTTTTCCGGAGGCTTCATCAAGTGGCCCTTTGACTTTGTCCTTTCCATCTGTTGGTTCGTAGCCTTTGGGTTAATCGTCAACGTAAGCTCCCCTCCACCAAATATAGCAAATTCACATCTAACAAACACCCTCTTCCCCTCCCCTCCAGCGCATCGGCAACTCCTGTGGTCACATCTTCGACTGGTCCAACATTGGCTTCCACGGCACCTGCTCCCGCCTCAAAGCTGACGAAGCATTTGCCTTTCTATCTGCCATCGTCTGGCTAGCTTCCGCCCTAGTTGGCCTCTTGTGGACTGAAAGTCACGAGCGGAAACACCGTGTTGGGAATACGACTGTGGGGACGGGTGTGCCGACGCAGCCGGTAGTGCAGAGACGGCGGAAGTGGTGGTCGCATCGGGGGTTTTAGAGTGGAGAGGAGGATATTGTGGCTGAAGGAGAAGGAGAAGGAGAAGGAGAAGAAAGAGAAGGGGAAGGGGAAGGAGGAGAGTGTTTGGTGGGTGAAGAGTGAGGACAAGGACAAGGAGAGGAGGTAGTTTTGGCGGAGTAGTTATCCTGTATTTGTCTCCATGATCTGACTCTATTTCTTCATCATCTTTTATTTTTATTGAATTTCTTTTTACATGACTCTGTTAGTATATCTTGATTAAAACCCTTAGCAATGATGTCGTCACTTAAACATGCCCAATCAGGAAAGGCGGGCGGGCGGGCTTTGTTCTATGTATTATGTACCCAACTTGCTTATCGATAAGAGATTACCGTACTTGGTTGTTACCATTCAACAAAGTTGTTTTCTTGACCAACATCAAGAAATAAAATACCAACAACAACCAATATTCATCAATTACGTCATTATCTTGTTCCATCTTTTTTTGTTCATTCATTCAACCGTCTCCTTCTCTCAGTCTCCCCCCCTCCAAACAATGTCCTCACCCCCCCAAACCCAAACCCTCCCCCAAAAACTCTGGTCCCTCCGCATCCCCCTCCTAGTCACCCACCCCTC
>MKGJ01000413.1:10263-20742 GCA_002018255.1 Bretziella fagacearum | reverse complement strand
TTCAAACTATAATTATCGGCGAGGACACAACGGTGTCAACGGCAGCCTCATTCTAAGCGATGTCCGTATCCTCCGGTTTGACCTCCTCAACCGCACCATCCAGCACAAACTTGCGCTCACTAGGATGCTCGCCCTCGCCACCACCCGGCGTCCACACCTTGTCCTTGAATCCACCCTGCTGGCCCTCATCATGCGTAAACGCACACTTGGGGTTCAAGCACGGATTAAACTTGCACTTGGTCTTTACGTGCGTAAACGTGCAGTCGGGCGTCGTGCAATTGGCACCATTGCTGCACAACGGAATCTTGGGATGTTTAAACGGGCAGTGCGGGTTCGTGCAGTTGGGGAAGAACTTGCAATCCTGCTCCGACTGGTGCGCCAGGCGCGCCGCCGGTGAAGGATGTCTACCCACACACTTCCAGTTCTTGCACGCCGCACCAAAGCTGCACGTATCCTTCAAATCGACAGTGGTGCCCGGTGGCGCAGCTGGGGACTGATGAGCAAACTTGCAGTCTTTGTTTCTGCAGACGAGGTTGAATCTGCACATGTGATCGTCAGGGTTGGCGGGCTCGCGCTTGGCCGCCACATCGGCGTCTTCAGCGCCACCACCACCTTCACCTTCGTCAGTCTGCATAGCATCGCCATTCTCAGACTTTTGTTGGCTACTGCGGTCATTCCAGTTGTTTTGGCCACCTCGTCTGTTGTTATTGTTAAAGTGACCACCTCTACCGCCACGACCACCACCGCGACCACCACCTTGCGACAGCATCTGTTGGGATAGTTGCGCCATCATGCGGTTTTGTTGCTCAAGAAGCGCGAAAAGATCCATTTGAGAGGGTTGCCCATTAGCCGGCATGCCGGGAGCACCACCCATCGGTCCGCCCATCTGTCCTCCCATGGGATTCCAGTTGGGCATACCATTGCCCATGTTTTGGCCCATGGCCGCAAGACCGGCTGGGATGTTGCGAGGGTTCATGTTGTTACGGCCACCGCGGCCCATGTTGTTATTGCGCATGTTGTGTATACCGTTGAGACCTCGGTTGTGAGAGTTGATCCGATCGTTGCCTCGTGTACGGTGAAGAGCATTGTCGGCTGTCCGGTCAAGGTTCTTGTTCATGTGGTTGAGCATGCGGCGGTCGCGGCCACGGTTGTTCATACCGTTGCCATTTCCGGTCCGCATAGATCTAGGGCCGGTAGGACTGTGGAGTAAACGGGGAAAAGGTCAGTCTTGGTTTCATTGTTTAATTGCGGTCCCAACAAAGGCAACAAAAGAAAAGAGTAATCAACTTACACAGCGACTTGCGCCGAATCGCCCGACATATCCATGCCATCCGTAGAATCCATCATGGCGTTATCAGCAGCATTGTTTTCAGCGACTTGGGACGGCACAGAGGAACCATTGATTCTGGCATTTTGCGCCTCAACCTCGGCAAACAACCATTGTGAAAAGTCACGCGCTACCGGGTCATCCGTGGAACCGCCTAGAAGCTCAGTAGAAATCTCAACAGCAATCTCTTCCTGTGAGCGGCCATTGACGAGCATAAGAACAATGTACTCCGCCAACGAGGTATCCTCTGAATCGCCGCTACCCCAGCCGACCTCTAGCAACTTGGGTTGGATGATGGCCGTGAGCGCATCCGCCAGCGGCGTGTTGGGCTGGACTTCAATGGGCATGATGTCGTCCGGGAGCTGTTTGTAATCGGGAAGTAGGGTGTTTTCTTTGGTGGTACCGATGCGGGATCGGGCGGGGGGAAGGAGGAGTGATGGAGAGGGGGGGGGGGGGGGATGATGGTGCTGCTGCTGCTACTGCTGCTGCTGCTGCTGCTGCTGCTGAGGAGACAGCGAAGCCCAAGTGGCCGTTGTTCATCAGAGAGGGTGGGTCGATTCCGGCAATTCGGTTTTTGGAGAAGGAGTTTGGGGCGCCGGCGGCGCATTTGCCGTGTGGGCAGGCGAGTGACTCGGCACATTTAGATAATGAAAAGCTGCGCATGTTGAATTTGGTGAAGGCGAGGGAGATTTTGGGTGATGTCTTTGTGAGTTTGTAAGGGGCATGAGGGTAGGGTGATGTAGCGTAGGACTGACTAGACATGGAGTTTTGGGGAACTTCTGGCTTGATTAGATAGATTACGGTTGAAGCATGGGATGGTTGGTATCATGAGGTTTTACAGACATGACTTCTGGATGGTTGTCCGTTTTGGTTGTTTGTTAGATTTTTGTTTTGCCCTTGACCTTTTGACGCATAGAGTATAATGGAAGAATTGTTAATGAATCATCTCTAGAATAGCTCCCCCTCTACTCTGATTCTCGTGCAGAACGGGCCGCTCTGTACCGTGGAGAGTCACATCTAAAAGTCACCTATCTACGTAATACAAGGAGGGGAAAGCAAACTGAACCAAAACAGTGGCAAAACAAGGGCAATACTCTTGGAGAGGGAACCAGTGATCTTAACGACGGGGGTCTGAGTTTGGAGGGCGTGCGCAGGTGCGATAAGATGGGGACCATCAAGGTTAAGTCGGGAAAATGCGGTGATAAGCAATGTGATGACAGGATGAGGTCAGCGAGTATTTGGTGGCATTTTGACAATGATACGTGATACGCAATTAGATAGATTTTGAATCTTGAACTTGTTCTTTAACAATTTTCAACGAAATCATGATTATTTTATTTCTAGGTTGTTTCTTGTGTTTGACTTCACGATGAATGAAAAGATGGAATATCGTAATCAGCGCGAGGCTGCCGAGTTCACGCCGCGCATCATCATTCACGGTGGAGCCGGCAACATTTCACCCGAAAATCTCCCCCAAACTCGCTATTACGAACATCGCATCGCCCTCTTGTCCATGGTAAAATAACCCTCAAAGATTCCCCTAGTCACATACAATTAACACCACACAGATTGCTCGCACAAATGCGTACATGACCTCCCCCACCTCTTCCGGCAGCCTCCCAACTGCCCTCCAAACCGCCGTCTTCGCCGTCTCCCTCCTTGAAGACAACCCCCGCTTCAACTCCGGCCACGGCGCCGTCTTCACCCGCGATGGCATCAACGAATGCGAAGCCTCAGTCATGGTTTCCCGCGGTCATGCAAAGCGCACCGCTGGAGTCTTGGGCCTTCAGCATGTGCGGAACCCAATCAAGTTGGCGGCGGCTATCCTGGAACATGGAGATTGCGATTTGGACCCAAGTAGTGGCGGCGGGGTGTTTGTGGTCAAGGATAGACTGAATGTGCCCAGTGCCCAGGGTCATACAATGCTGCATGGGCGGACTGCCGAGCAACTAGCCGAACAGTATGGCTTGGATATCGTGCCAAAAAAGTACTTCTTCACCCAGAAGCGGTGGGATGAACATGTGAGAGGTCTCGAACGGGAGAAAGCAGGCTTCGGATCCGCCTCTTACAGCACCAAAGAATACCTGCCTCAGGGTACTTGTGGTGCCGTGGCCATGGATTCCCAAGGGGTCGTCTGTGCCGCTACCAGCACTGGTGGTCTTACTAATAAGCTAACTGGCCGTCTGGGTGATACTCCAACCCCTGGTGCGGGCTTCTGGGCCGAGGAATGGGAGGACCTTCCCGCTGTTGCTGCCTGTGCCTTGGGACTTGAACATGTTGTTTCTCCGTCCATGGACCGCTCGTTCCCTACTGGCATCTCGGTCGCCGGTGCGCTACATGGTATGCTGGCCGACTGCTTGCCTACTCCATTCACCTACACGCCGGTTGCCACCTGTGCGTCGGCCACCTCGTTTCCCAGTCTCAACATCTCCCGTGCCATGGGCACTTCTGGTACTGGCAACGGTGATTCGTTCCTGCGGATTGGCGCTGGCCGTACTGTAGGTGCTTTAGCCCAGTTCCATCCGTTATCGACCCAAGCGGCACTGTCGGCTGTTTCTGGACGCGGTGGAAAGTTGGAGCAGTCGGCGGGTGATCGGTTTGGTCGTACGGGTGAGGGCGAGGGTGGTATGATTGGTATTGAGAGTTTGGTGGTTCGTCGAGAAGGACAGATTCTGCATGCGCGGTCTAGTATCGTGCAGGATCATAACTGTGGTGGCATGTTTCGAGCGTGGATTGACGATGATGGTAAGGCGGTCGTGAGGATCTTCAATGGAGAGCCGGATCTAGGAGACGATATTGCGGAGATGGAGGGTCGGAGAGAGGAGGTGACACAGTTATCAGGTGTTGGTTACCATAACACTTGGATGCGGCCATCCGGTTATCGGTCAAAAGATGTCTGATTAAAGACCATTTGAGTGAGAGATGAGAAGTGGTGTGTGCTTATTGATCGTACATAATACATTATATCCTTGACTATAGCAAAAAAAAAAAAAAAACCCCATGATAGGATTACATCCAACCCAACTAAGAAAAGAAAGACTCCTTTTTCAACAACAACAACAACAACAACAACAAACCAATTCGTTCATACAAATACAGCAGCGATAATCTCCGTTTTTGGAGTCTCAGACCGGAAACAAGGGCGGGAATCAGCAAAGAAAAGAAAGAAAAAGAAAAAAAACAAGAACTCTATATGTACAAGGGGCGTGATACTGCGCCAACGCCAAGAATAAAAAGGAAACAAAAAGACGATGAATGAAAAATGCAAAAGTTTTTTTTACAGAGACAGGTCAGGGTGAATGTTCGGAGACTGTCTTTCGAAAGCAGAGGGGGGGCTAGAGGCCGACGAGTCCAGTAAGTTTGTGGAAGGGATTTCGGGGAACCAAAAGTCGCAAGAGTCTCGAGAGATGGATCGAGGTAATGATTTAGGCGAGGACCTTCTCGGGCATAGAAGGGGCCTGTAAAGTCATCTGGTTAGCAACCATCCCACCATGGCCTCACATCGTACCGTCATGTTGCCACAGGACCACTTACCTCAAGCTTGGTACCACCGGCAAAGTACTTGCCCATCATAATGCCCACACCTTCAATTACACCCAGTAACACCGCACAACCAATCGCACCATTGCGCATCGCCTTGTAACCACCACGCACAGCCAGCGAACCACCGGTGAAGAAACCGGCAATAATGGCATTGTATGGATCCTCCTTCTTGCGAATGCCCTTGACGGCGCAGTCGAAAGTCGAGAAGAGACCACCCCAAACACCAAAGTTACCGCCCAGGACTGGTGCGCGCATCTTGATAGCAGTGATGGCGCCGGCTCGGCGCTCGCCAACCGGGGAGTTGCGGAAGCCCTTGACACCGTGCCAGATGGTACCACCGATGGCCTATAGATAGAGAGAGAGAGAGAGAGAGGAAGGGCTGTTAGCGGCTAGATGACAATATTCGGTTGCAAAATGGGGAGAATAGATGACTTACACCCATGGCGAAGGCACCACCGAAATCGTTGAGAATGACCCAAGGGCAGGGCTCGCGACCGTGATCCATGGTGGGGGGCAGAGTGTGTATGAAGACTGTGACTAGGAGAGAAAAAAAAAAAGAAAAGAAAAGGAAAATGTGTATTGGACGACAAGGTCAGGCGCAAGCGCTCAGTTCAATGATTAAATGTCGGCTAAAATAAAAGAAAAAAAAAAACAAAGAGAAGAAAACCCAGCAAGTTTCCAAGTTGCCGATTGCGGTCGTGGCTGGCGATGGTCGATTATGTCGATGTTGTCAAGCAAAAGTCGTGTGCGCATAATTTGGAGAGAATCTGAGCGAAGAGTCTGCCTGGTCCAGGGTTACAATGTCACGTGTTACATGAGACTTGGGTTAGTGGGGGCTCTGCGGGTAAGTTTGCAGGGTTAACCTGTAAAGTGTATTTAAGTGAATTAACATCTTTCAACCAACTATCAACGGATTCATCTCCAAATAACAGAAAACCAAGAATCCAATAAATCAACATGTAGCAAGCAATATCACAGCCATAATCTCCAAAAACCAGACGTCCTAACATTATAGTCATCAATATTACATCCCACCTAGCCCTCCCTATCGTTGAATCCCCACCCCCACCCCCCCTTTATTCCAAGCTTAAATCATCATAGCAACGACACCCACCACAGCAGCCGCCAGGCCAATGTTTAGCTTTTCGCCACTGCTGATGACAGTCATGGTACTGGAAGGAGTGGCGACAGTGGCAGTGGCAGTACTAGTGGAAGTACCAGTACCGATGGGCGAGGTCGACCTGCCGGTACCGATGGGCGCGGTCGACTTGCCAATAGCGATGGCCGAGGTCGACATGCTAGTACTGATGGGCGAGGTCGATATGCCAGTACCAACGGGGTTGCGAATAGTTTCAGTGGGACTGGCGGCGCAAACAGTTGAAGAGCGAATAGCGGAGGAGACAGTGGCACCAGCCGTGGTTCTAGTGGAAGGAGTGACGGTGACCTCAGGGGTGTAATTGGGGGGTTGACACAAGGTAGTGTGAACCTGGATCTGACCTGTTGTTGTGGTTTTTTTGATTAGCATGATGTTGGTGTTTTCGCTTGGGTATAAAAGATTTCCAAAAACTTACCATCACCAATCTCGCAAATGGGGAGAGCAGCAGGAGACGCCGAACCATTGGTCTTGCCCTTATCAGCATCGCCACCGTCGCATTCTACAGCCTGCAAATGAATTCCCGTACACTGCTCCGCCCAGTTCCGGTCATACAGGTTGTTAAAGTTCCCACTCTTGCACTGATACCAAACCGTACTCCCACCCAATGCCAGGCTCCCATTTGCACAAAGAGAGAACCCGCCAGTCAACAAGGAACCACTCTGGGGCGGTCCATCAAACTGGAACTGGTTGTTGCTAGCAATGTAGCCGCTGCGGTTGAAGGCATCACTCAGGATGCCATTACTGAGTGACAGGACGAGGAGCGACGGGTTGGAGCAACTGTCGGCGGCGGCACGCTTGGCGGCAGTGGATGGGATGGTGTCAAGGGGAGAGACGGCGAGTTTGAAGCGGGAGGGGTGATTGAGGATGCAGCCCGGGGGAGGCGGGGCGGAGGGGGAGATGGTGGCGGTGACGCCCTGGGCGGCGGTAAGAGAGGAGATGGCGAAGAGGATAGTGGGGGTTGAGAACTTCATTTTGATAGTTGTGGTTGAAAAGGTGAGAGATGGTATTATCCAGAGCAGAGAATGGATGGAAAAAAAGATAAGTAGAGGAGGAACCTGCCAGAGTCTGCTTGTGTGGTTGAGTAGTGTGAATGGACAAGTTTCGTTTCCCACTTCTCAGCGGACCAATGGCCTTCATATACTCCGCTTCCGCCTTCCATTATCCTCCCTTTGTCCATTATTTACCATAGCCTCAGTAGTCTTCACTATGGCCATGGATGATGCCCTACGATTCATCGTACTACGCTCCATGCCTGGACATCTCATTCCGGGGCCCTCTCGCTTCCATCATCTGGGCTACTTCTTCCAGTACCTTGTAGACGGTGCGCCTCGTCACTGGCATGCTGCAATCATAACATACATTCTTACCCTGTTATATAACGGCCGATGATCAAATATGGGCTGTCAGGCCTCTCTCATCTATCTAGTCATTGGTACAGTACAGGCCAACGTATATGGTCGGGGTTACTGTTGTGTCTAGAGAGTATATGCCGTGAAGTGTTGTTGTCTCTGTACTGTATGTGTATGTGCAAAAGGTCCACGGCTTGGTGCACCGATGCAAGATGTCGATACGTCGTGATTGTGTGTCTGTGTGTTCGTATTGCGATTGCGCTTATTTTTCTTTCTTGCCAATATTCCTCCCTGACATCATAGAACCATTGTTTTTTCTTGTTTTTTACTGGCAAAAAAATTTTGTGGGCCGTGGAATGCCCAGCCGGTATGTCCCCGCCCAATAGTGTCGTGACCAGATGTCCACGCAGCTCCGAGTTGCATGCCACCGCCCCTTCATCTACTGTCTGTGGGCCAATACATGTGACTATGTGGGGCTTTTTTTTTTGGAGCCCTATGTAGTGTTAGATGCCCCCCCCTAGGGAGTCTTGGAAGACCTTGGGCAGGGCATTCTACTTTAGGAAACAATAATGTGTCCCTATTTTTCGCTTTGGTGGCTGGGGATTTCTAGAATGGTGGAGGCGACCTTGATGCCGAAGCAACTGGCCCTTGCTTCAAAGGCGCAATGGTTTTCGATTGATGGGTGCGTTCCTGCGATGGGGCTAGAATGAATTTCAGGTTGAGGTTGTTCCATGACTGATGATCGAGGTTCGGTTAATGTGCCACACAAGGTCTCGCAGATAAACCCCAGGTGTAGATCTTTGTTATAGGGCTAGGGTATAGAGAAGTTTAGTGCGCCTATATTATGAGTAATATAGAAGAAAAGAAAAAAAAATCAAAAAGTGGAGACACGGGGAATCGAACCCCGGACCTGATCCAATATTGAGAAGCTAGATACTTCAACTATGCTAAGGATCCGTCATACCACTAGACCATGTCCCCTTGTAATGACAAGTTCTAGTTATAATGGTGTTTTTGGAACACTGTTCCCCTGCTTCAGACTACCTTTTTGAGTGGATCAATATTAAAAAACATTGATATTTTTGAAATGCAAAATATAGTTGTAGTTGTAGCTAGTGTATAAGCTTATTTTTTTCTTTTTTTTTCTTTTTTCTTTTATGCCCTATTTCCTTCTATAGTAGGTTTCAGAGGGGTTTGTAAGGTAGTTAGTTAAAAAAAAAAGTTTATTTCTAGGCTGTTTATTATCTTAGGCACCTCTAATATCACCATTTCAACCCTAGTTAGATATATCTGGTAGGGTTATATTGCTTACTAAACACCCTGATTGCCTCTAGCACCTACTAATAGAATGGATTCTAGGACCATCTCTAATAGAGAACTCTGGCTACATAACTCGGTGCTTTTTGAAAATGCAAGCCATAGCCTTTTTTGGGAACCCTAGTCAGAAATACCAAAATCATTGCCTAAAACACCCAGTGTAGTATGGTCACGATGTTAACTTGAAAAAGACTCAAAGTACAAGTCATTCCTTGGAAACATATGCACAATATTTCCATTAGTCAAGTCCAAGCGTCTGTCGGAACCATGCCCGGGTAAACACCGGCTGATTCATACAGCAGCCCATCCCCCATATATTCCAGTCTTCAACACCACACATGTTTGATTACTTTACTCTAGGCGACGGCACTTGGGAATGATTAGTATTTACCAAAAAGTATCTCGAATTTATTAATATGCAGTAATTTGCTTCTTGGTAACAGATATCTCCAGGCCCACTTTACGCAGAAGACCGACCAGTCTTCTCGTTGTAAGCACTAACTTCCTCCATGTGCTCTACACACTTCAACTCCTTATCAAGCTGCTGAAGATCAATGTGCTCAACTACCGCCTCATCGCCATCAAAGATGCGGGCAATCTCCTCTAGAGTGGGACCCTTGGTTTCAACATAGAAGAAGTAAACGAATACTAGCTCGCAGAAATCCCAAAGGGTATAGAACAGCATAAAGTTCCAGTGCTTGGGAAGGTTGTTCCAAGCCAGCATGTTGGTCTGGTTTCCAATGGCCAGGACAGCCTGGACGGTAATGTTCATAATCATCATTCCCTTGGCGCGAAGATGGAACGGAAGAATCTCCAGGGCGTACGAGACCAAAAGACCAGAGAAACCAATATCGTAAAAGATGCCGAAGAACCAAACAAAGACGATTTGGGCATAGCCAGACTTCTTGTTAAGCTCGTTTGAGTTCTCGTAGACCGCTCCACACACAGTCCAGCAAGCAAAGGAGACAACCATACCTTGTGTGTGTCATAAACATTTGTTAGTAACTATTTTCATCATCAAAGACATGGTTTTTGAGCTGAATTTTATATCACCCACCTGAAATAGCCGTCAGGAACAGAGGACGACGGCCAAAGCGGTCAACGTTGAGGGCAGCATAAATCGAGATGATGAGATCCATAACCGTCTTTCCGGCGGATAGAGCCAGCTTCTGGTTCTCGCTCTTGATGCCAGCACCAACATAGATCTGATCAATGTAGTTGCTGAACATGGCATTGCCAGAGTATTGTGAAATGATACCCAACGAGATCAGAATCGCCAGACGCCAGCGGTTACCCTTGGTCCGAACAAAGTCAAGGTATGAGGTCGACTTGGCCGCTTGCTTATCAGCCTGAATAGTCTGCTTGATCTCGCGGAACTGAAACTGAACAGTCGCATTGGAGGCGTCGCCTCCGCCGTGGTGACGAGCCAGAAGCTCCAGAGCCTCGTCAGCGCGGTCTTTGTTAACAAGGTAACGCGGAGACTCGGGAAGCCACCAGACGCCAGCCAGTTGAATGAATGACGGCATAGCCTGGATGAGAGTGATGGAGCGCCACGACCAGTTGTTGGAGATTTGGGCAGTGCCCCAGCCGATGACGGAGACAAGAAGGGCACCCAGGTTCCACAGGCAGTTGTAGATGGTAGTGAGGGGACCACGATGCTGCGGGTGGCAGATCTCAACTAGGAGAAGAGGAGAGCACATTTGGGATAGAGAGTTTCCAAAGCCAAGAATAAAACGACCACCAAGCCACACTATTGAGAGTTAGTTTTCTTTTTGTTTTTTTTTTTT
>MKGJ01000413.1:0-10247 GCA_002018255.1 Bretziella fagacearum | reverse complement strand
GGGGGATAATCTTTTATCTGAGGGCGGTTTCACCGGAAAACTACTTACTGCCATAGCCGTTGGTGAATGCAGAGATGAATGAACCAACAATCATGAATAGACACCCAATGATGATGGCAATTTTACGGCCCCATCTGTCCGCGATATACGGGGTGATGAACATGGCAACAATGGAACCGATATTGAACATGTTGATCATGATGCCCAGTCTATTCGAATCCGTCTTCCAGGTCTGAGTCTCGGGGTGCCAGATAAACACACCATCCTGCTCACCAAGATGATCCCGAGAGAAGAAGCGTTTGAAAGCTTCCATCTGCTGGCACGTATTTGACAACATACCGTCATAACCGGTAGTTGCTGAACCGACCAGAAGGAAAAATGACATGAGATAGAGTTTGCGTAGATGCGGCTCTTTGGTCCAGGAGACGTGCTCGAACTTGGGTGCATTGTGCGCGGCATCTGCGCCGGCAGCGTTGGCGATGGCAACCATTGCGTTGGAGTTTCTCTAGCTGAGAAATATTGTGAAAAAGAAAGTGTCGGTGACTCGGAAGCCTGGGAAAGTGACAGACAGACAGACGGACAGACAGACGGACGGACAGAGTAACATCAGACTGGAGGAGAGGATGCCCCTCAGTCTTATAGTTGGACAACATGAAGAAGCTCGGAAGGGGGAAGAGGAGGAGGAGGAGGAGGAGGAACTACAGGCTGAAGGTCCGGTATTGGTAGGATTAGATATTCTCCGATGGCTCATGTCACGCTGGTAGACTAGCGGCGGCGGGGCATAGTAGGAAGTAGGCGCATTTCCGGGCGGAGGAAAATAAAGCAAGGTTATAGGGGATGAGAATGCGGAAGCGGATAATGTGATGCTGGGTAAGCATGGAGTATGGCTTCTTGTGAGAGCTAGGAGAGCCATGATGTGTATACAGATGCCCCGGATAATAATGGGTAACGAATAGGTGGTGTTGCCGTGGATCCAGGCGCGGTGAACGGGGTGAACGGGGGTAGCAAAGGAGAGACAAGAAGTAGTATTAGCCTAACGTTGCAATGAGAAAAGAGAGAGAAGAGTAGTTCTTGGTTCCGTAGTAATTTGAGAGCTATTTAGCCTGCCAATCAGAGATGAGGATCGGGAGCTGGGGCCGGCATTTCATGAGACGGGGTTTGCGGTGGTGATGAGTGATGGATGTCGTCTGATGTTTGACGACGGTAGTATGGATATTTCTATAATAAAACCCCAAGGGAGTCTCTATCTTGTCTTTTAGGAGAGAAACTACATGCATATTCATAGCCATCATCTATCTGGTTCACGATATTGAAACACTACCGTCACCACCGTCACCACCGTCACCAATGTCCCAACTCCTGCCTCTTGGATCCCTGCCCCCTTGCTCATCCCTTCACTTGCTCCAACTACCTTATTTCCCCATTACCCCAGATTTCGTCAAAGCTATATATTGTGGGTGTACACGCCATGGCCGGGTTCGGGAAAAGAGAGAGAGAGAGAGAACAGGGTAAGTGAGAATATACGAATGGTAGGTTTATTAACCTTGGCAGATGGGGATTCAGCTAGTCAAGTGACTTTGTTTTGTTCGGAATTAGCCAGACGGATGCTTATACCGGCTGATGATGGGGGGACAAAGTCATGAATCTTGTATCTGTTTTTCCAGTACCATAGTAAGATCAACTGGTCATTTTCTGTCAAGTCATCAAGTGCCGATATTGGAACTCTGAAATGTATGCTTTTCTCTCCTCACGTTTTGACAGCTTACTTGCATGTATCGAGTATCATGTGCTTCGCGCCGGCAACAAGGACCGTCTGGCCGTCTAGCCCGGAGAACCCACCACCAAGAAAAGCGTGGTGCAAAAGTAAAATGAGTGAGTGAGCCAAGATGAAACAAGACATGCTCTTCTCCTTATTTCCGCATATTTGCCACTATTCAAGATTTCAAGCCATTCAGCCTCTATTGTACGCATTACACTGTGTTGAAGACAAGTGATTATCAGACCATCTAAATCAGGCACTTGGAACGGGGAACCTTTACTAATCTGGTCGATTTCTCCGTGGACCATGAAGGGAACCATGTAATTCTTACAGAAAAGAAAGCAGACGTGGCTTCTAACAGCATCCTTTATGTTGATATATAAATGTATCCCAAGCTGGGGGAGGGGGAGTCACGAAAATTATTCAGAGAATCAGTGGGATAGACGGTCCGTCTTCCACCCTATTTTTTTTTTTTCATTTTTTTTTTTTCATTATGAATTATCACGTTGGACAAGTTTCCCACGTTTCAGTGTATGGCTGCCACATGAACATGAACATGTAGGTGACTGATGGTTTTTGATGATTGACTTGATTCTTCTATCAAGGTGGAAGAGAGGAGTATGAAGAACATAATCACGATAAACAATACATGGCACGGCAGAATTTTCACCAGACCCCGCTTTACAGATACGCCTTAGTCAGACCCCGCAATACTGTGTACACCACACTACAGCGTCTATTGCGTCTATCTGTCGATCCCAAGAACAAGAAGAGTTGGTTTGGGCTTCTCCAAATGATGACGTTCATGAACCAAGTCGCGTGTCAAATAGTTTATGCCTTACTTGGCTCCTGGCAAAAGATGACAAGGACTTTCTTGGAAAGGAACAATTTTTTCTTTTCTTCCGGCTAAATTGAAAATAACAATTTTTTCATTGTTTATGATATCCACGACGAGGGATCAGGTATTTTCCAAGTCAAAGGGTTAGGGTATCTATTTGTGAACATTGAGTCATCACCACGTAGGGTTAGGGTTTTCATTCATTCTGCATCTAGTTACGGTCAAGGCGTGTCAAATTGTCCGTCGTTCAATTGCTATGCATCTTTATGAATGATGGATGATATTGAGTGTTTCACAGATTCCACAGCATGATTTGTCCTTCTTTCATCCAATGAAGCTCCCTAGACATAGTACTTGGGATGAGAAAAATCTTCCATTTTCAGAGTATAAAATGATGGTCTCCTCGAGGTAAGCGCTGCGAGCACAAACGCTCCGGGTCATGTTTAAAAACACAACATCACAGAAGCCTCTAGGAGCATATACGTCTGTTAGTCAAGTGATAGCTTTAGCCCACCATCGACATATTCGGAAACAGTCCATGTTGACAACCCGCCAGCCACCATGGACCGTAACACCCGACATCCCGTCTACCATCCAGGCACAGCCGGACCTCACATGGCCGAGCTTACAGTGGTAAGTTGATAGTCTCCCCCCCCCCCCCCCCCAACCGTCTGCATCATCTTTGTTACTAACAACATACAAAGGTTGAAATCGAAAGTACCACCATCTACCGCGTGATTTCCGATAACCAGTACCACTTTGAGAGTTGGTTAAAAATGATTGGTGCAAACCCATTCTTCGCCTACAACCACCTCGGCCATTCCAGATACCGCATTGTTGCTCGCAACTCATCCTCCATTGAACCTTACCTTCCAAACCTTTACATCCAGTTTATCGTCCTAGAGCGTCAGCGGACCAGTGCCAATGCTCACAGCGCCATGATTGCCGGTGTCGAAATGGCCATGGAGCGTGGACGCACTCGCCAAAGCGATGACCAGCAGGACCTCTACACTCGTCTTTACGGTGATCCATCTCTTGGCGGCCCAGTCCTTCATCCCCAACAACACCCTCCTCGTCGCAAAAGCCCAGATGGCCGCAGCCCCCACCGTCTCAAGATACCCCCTCGGGCAACCGTCCAGAACCCCTCAATTCAACCACGCCCACCGTTCTTGATCGGCAATTCTCCTCCCTCCCCTAACCGCGACCGTGCCCGTCTTGGCCATCGGCGGTGCTCGTCAACACCAGGGAGCTCCGGATCTAGTGAGAAGCCCGTCTACAACATCAACGACCCGCTTCCGGCCGAATATTTCCGTCCTCGACGCCTCTCAGACACTCGTGGGGATCTGACAAACATTTTCCAGTGGCAAGGTGAGCGGCCAACGGATATCAGCCGACGGACTCGGGAGAATCTGGAGCTTGCCGAAGCGAGGGAGCGTGAGAGGTTGGTCAAAGAGACTGCCGAGGAGTTCAAGAGGCTAAACATTGGTAAACATGGGTATAGGCCTTCGCCACACCCGTTGGAACGAGCGTTTATGCCGGTCTGGTCAAACGCTAGACACGATGTCGATTCAAAGGGTAAAGGGAAGGTGAGTGGTGCTACACTGGGATCCTCGAGTCAGATGCATGCCTTGGATGCATCACGGGAAACTGCCAAGGCAATGGGGAAAATGGGGAAAATGGGGAAACCGGTGATTGGGCACCATGAGTACGATCAGATCGTACAGCCGTATCCGGTCGCCGCACATCCCAGCCACTATCTTTATCCGGCTCCAGGAATGCCATCGTTTAACCCTTGGGATCCAAGTCTCATGCCAATGTTCCCGCAATATCTACCTCAGCCCCCGCCTTTGTCTCCGGAACCGCCAATGCCACGACCCATGGAGGTACCCATGGTGCCTCCTCTTCCTCCTCCTCCTCCTCCTCCTCCTCCTCCTCCAAACACACGGCTTTTCCCTGGTGTCAATAGTGGTGATATTGTCCTTCCCAAGAGACGGACTCATGGTATGGAAATGCCCCTGAATGCGCCACAGATTCCGCTTCGACCAAACGAGAGACCAATGATTAAAGCTGCTGCAAACAAAACTCACTTTGAGGAAGCCGTTGAAGACGAGCTTAGGATGGTGAGAGAACAACAAAGAGAATGGAATCTAGGAATGTGGCCAAGACATGAGGTGTATCCAGGGAAAACACCAATGAGAAAGAGAGGTGACTACGATCCGGTATGGTATGGACACGCTCCCGAGTCTACACCGCATATTATACCTTCTGGTCCTTCGGATACCGGCACGGTTGTGAGGAGGAAATTGCCAGGTGGAAACATGGGAGCTGGACACGGTCATACACGTGAAAATGAGGCTGTTATACCCCTCTCCCCCTCTCAGCCGCCTGTACCAGAAAGCCTGTGTCGGAATGTCCCACCAAAGCACTCAATAATGGAGGGAAAAAGGTTAGAGTCTACATGATGATGCGATGCCGCCGTCTGTTGTCTTGATATGTTGATGACTAACCACTCACTATATTTCGCAGATACCTTATCAAGAACTTTGCGTGCAACTTGTACATCAACACCTACACCTTCCCCGAACTCAGTTCTACCGGCCAACCCTTTTATATCCTTCGTTTTCCCTTGCGTCGCCATCTTCATTCAGAGCCCATCACCACCGCTGAACCCATCATTATCGCAGCAAGTCTAGAGCGGGAGTCTGAAGCCGACACGTCGCTTGGTTCAAGTCTCTACGGTCGAACCACGGACGAGGTTTCTCTATGTCTACAGAAGATGCAACTAGCCTTGTGGAACCCAGATGATATTGACGCCAAGGAAATCAAGTGCTTGGCGTTGGGAGATTTTGACAATGGCCGGGTCTACAGTGCTTTTACGGATACTGGACGCGTCTACATGACCTTTACACCAACTGAGCATGCGAGTCCGTGGCTGTTTTTGGAGTGTGATGAATTTGGGAACTTGGCAGACGAGAACAAGGAAAAACAAACTGAAACTCAACAAGATGGACAGAAGCATGATGATGATGATGATAAGGAGAACAAGGACCCGGAGAAGGCTGAAGAGAAGTCGCAGATTATCAGCAGAAAGGTCACGGTTGAGGATGTGGACGAAGACATGGAAGACATGCATAACTGATTAAATATATTCGATTTAGCTAAAGTGGTGGAAAAACAAAAAAAAAAAAAGACATTCAACGAAAACGCCGGTTAGCACCCAGTGCAGATACAATATAGGCTATTTCCAACATCGTGAGGTCACGTGTCAAGAATATCCGTAGTAAAAATAAAATAAAAATAAAAAAAAAGGTACATGGTATCAATAAGAGTAGAAGAGTAAGGCAACTCATTCGGAGGGCCTGAAAAGGAGATATATATATATATGTATATATACAGTCAATGGATACCGTGATGTGTCAGATCCGGGACCCGACTGTGAAGGAAAAAGGAAATGAGAATCAACAATAAAGAGAATGAGAGACAAATAACAGAGCTCTCCGCTCCCGAGCCCAATCCCAATCGTAAACATTCATGCGGGAAAGCCCCCGGGTGGCAACTGCCGGCCGCGAAATATCGGACCGGAGAGGAAGAAGTACAGTAGATACAACAAAAAGAAAAAACAAGGAAAAATGATGTGATGTCAAAAAACGGGGGGAACAAGAGAAAGGGAGGGAAGAGAGGAACATTTGTTTCAGATGCTTCAGCGCTTGGCCTTGGTCTTTTGTTCTTTTGTTTCTTCCCAGCTGTACCGCTTATCAGCTATCTGCGGCACGTGGACCATGTCAACCTGGGCATCGATGCGTCTGGCGCTCTTGGGTGACGCAGGAACAACCGGGGGCCGGAGGCTCAGGCATGGGATCACGGCCTGGCACGGGGATGTTGTCGGGTAGGGCACCAAGACAGACGATTTGGTCAGCTTCAATGGCGCTGTGCATGGTACGGGAATTGGAGAGAGACGCCGACCCCGAAGCACTAGATACGGCACTCACGGCACTATGGGCCAACGAGGCGCGGCTATTGCTGGAACGGAGGGTATTGGTGCCGCCAAGGGAGGAAACGACGCCGGAGGTTTGGGTGTCCCAAGTTCCAGTTTTGGGGGACATGGGAGAGGGGCCGGCAGAAATGATGGGTGGTGGAGGGAGGACGACGGCACCGGCAGGAAGCGGGATGTCGTCTACTTGGTTGATGATGGCCACCTTTTCAGGGGGCAAAATCATGGCGGGACCGTGCTCACCGGGCGAGTAAGGAGGCACGGGGCCTTGAAGAGCGAGGTTAATCTTTTGTTGAGCAACCTCGTAGTCGGTAATTTCATGGTAAAAGTTACCAAAGTCGGCATGGTCATGCGAAGAGTCAAGCTCAACAGCCATAGCCGAAGTATCAGGCATCTCAAAGACTTGGTGTCCAGCTTCAGCGCCAATCTCCATTACAGTTACGTCAGCGCCACCAGAGACCTCGGCTATAGGCTCACTAGCAGGGACTTGAGCCGCCGTAAGAGAAGGCGAGCCCCCAACCCCCGCCTCCAGGTGGATGTGACCCTGCTGGCGAGGGGGAGGACGGAACTTGCTAAGAATGCGGCCAATGGGAGTCAGAGGCGGCTCCTCGGCAGGGGCAATCTTGTATTCATAGCCCATGTCGCGAGCGGCGGCGGCGGCGACGGCGGCGGCGGCGGCGGCGTCGTCGTCGCGGACAGTCGCCTTTTTGGCGTTACGGCGACCAAGGTACCACCAAGCAGCAGCAAAGCCGGCAATGGCAGCACCAGCAACCGACCCAATGACGATACCAGCGATGGCACCCTTGGTGAGCTTTTTGCTGCTAAAAGACATGTTTCCAGGAGCAGGATAAACGCTGTTCAATGGCTGAGTGACGGTCTGAATGTCACGGCCGACTATGGGGTCGCTGGGGAAAGCGGCCTGGTGAAGCTGGAAAGTGCCACTATCGTAGCGAGTAAGCATATAGACCTCTTGGAGGAAGGCCCGGCCCAGAACAAAGGTGCTATCGGTGGCCTTTTTGATGGGAAAGTAGGGAACATCGGCATCACCATGGGCAATGGCCTGGTTGGCAAAAGGGTATGACAAGACGTGGGCAAAAGCAGCACCCGGAAGAGTGATGTTGACAACACCGTCGACGTCGAGGGGCTTGCCAAAGTTGTTTGTGTTGTCGTAAGAAGACAGGGAGAATGTAAACTCAAAGGCATCGTCGGCCTTGAGAGCCTCCAGTTGAGCGGAGGATAAAACGTAAGCATCCAGAGTGCTGTTGTAAGTGAGGTTCATGGCCGAAACCAACTCTTCAATGACCAGATGGGGAAGTATAAAGTAAGGAGCCGAGCTGTCGACGATGGCCTGGAAGGAGTTGGTAAAGTTGGAGAGAACCTGAGGGTTGGAGTGCCAGTTGGAGGGCTGGGTACCGGTGCCAGTCTTAACCTGAATAGCGCGGACAAGAACACGGGGGATGAGCGTGTCTCGAGACAGAGTAAGATCAATGTTGTCGGGATGAGTAGGCAGTCTGGCGGCATCGTATCCGCCGAGAGTCAACGAACTGGGCATGTTTTTGTAGCAGGCGCCAGCAGTATATCCATAGGTGTAACTGGGGAACCAGGCATTGTCCTGGATCATCTCACCAAAGGGGGCAGTGACAGTCTTGGTGCCGAAACGGCCACGGACGTTGCCGAGACCGAAAAGGCCAACGTAGTGAGAAGTGGTGTTGATGGCACCGATGAGAGCATCGGTCATTGACAAGGCGGTGGAAGTCAGGCCGTCAGTAAAACCAAACTTGTCAGTGCCGTAGTTGGCATTGGCTTTGATGCCCAGATAGGACAGGCCAATAGACCAAGTACCAAGGGAGCTCCAAGCAGAGACGGCATCGACATCTACAACACCACCGCGAGCAGTGGTGCACAAAGAGTCGCCTATTCATGGTTAGTCGTCTCTAGGCGATATATCAAAAAGTAAAAAGAGGGGAGAAAGAAAAAAAGGGGGAGAAAGAAATGGTTGACATACCAGTATTACACCCAGAAGGGTCAATGACCCAATGCTCCGACAAGGTGGTGCTGACCAACAGATTGACGGACTGGTCGGCAACATTGAAGGAAGTCGTCGACCAGTTCCCATCGATACCAAGCCAAGATGAACCGGTTAGAGACCGGGTTGATGTTTTTGCGGAATTTGTTTTGGCAGTGGCCGTTGAGACGGCGGCCACGAGGGCGATGGAGAGTGAGGATTTCATAGTGTGGGGTGACTGTGTGAAGGCGTGATGTTTTTTTTTTTTGGATTTTTTTTTTTGGATTTTTTTTTTCAGTATCAGTATATGTGCAAAAGGAAAATGAGGGATAACGACTGAATAAACGAATGAAGAGATGGCCTAGAGGAGGCTTTGTATAAAAGCTTCTATACAGATCCAAGCATGTCGAGAAAAATCGACTCTAAGGGTCTCAAAAGAATGTAAATGACTGATTATAGTCCATATATTAACAGAGTTCGCTTTGAAGGAGTTGGTCCTGGAAAATCTCACGATAATGAGCGAGAGAGAGAGAGAGAAAAGGCTTACTTGCCAACAAAAAGAGAAGAGAAAAAAAAAATAAAAATAAAAAAAGGGAAAGAGGGAGAGGGAGAGAAGCCAAAGAGAAGTGTTGCAAAAGATATTATTGTTTGCTTCTTCTTGCTCACGCAACTGTAGTGGTTGGTTGGTTGGTTGGTTGGGAAGAGAGCAAGGACTGAAAATGTGAAACTGGCTCGAGCCAAAGCCGCGCAAAGAAGTAAAAAGGCGAATGACTTGGTTGTCTTTACCGGGACATTATCCGGGGCACATTGACCGGAATAAAAGATTGAGCCTATAGTAGCTTGTACTGGCAATGGGGGGGGGGGGGGAAGGGAATGACAATGCCGTGCCAAGATGATGACATCAACCTCTTAAGCGACTGCATACAAGAACCACCTAGATGATGCAGACTAGACATTCGGTTAGCCCCCGACACTATACCTAGTAACTTCTCTCCCACTCCCCCATGTCTCAACTCCGTTGTAGCCGCTGTTGAGTATAGTCTGCCATCCCATTTCCCCTGAAAGGGATACTATGCATAAACCTCTTGAAAGAGGGATCTAGATTAGGAACACCGCCTCGTATCAAGATCAGACGGTTGGTTCTATTCTCAGAGACATACAAGGGTCCAGTGTGTCCGGCAGTCTCTCCCAGCATCAACGAACTGGTGATAGCCGCTGCCATCTGACACAAGATGCCCGGCCTGTGCGGACTTGATGGTTTGAGGCGCGTTTGGGGATGGCTAGGCCCAGGGCTTGGCTGATATGGACGAAAGAGAAAGGAAAAAAAAAGCCTGGCAACGATTCGTAAGTGACTGGTAACATTTTCTTTTGGAAAACATTTGCATAAGTAGCTTCTAGTGGGGTTTCTACTAGCCTTGTAGTGCGGCCAAGGTGAGATCGATCGCGATCTGGGCGGCCCTGGAGAATGGGATGGGGGCTAGCTAGCCTTGCTAGGTAACACAGTAATGATATCCATTCCCTGCAAAAATGTGATTACTAATCTAAATAGTGGGCCCAACTAGTAGCCTGCCGGGGCGGCTGGTAGCGTTCGGCCACATGCTGCGCGCATGGAGGCGGGACGAGGGGTTTGAAGTGGGAATACGGGGGGGGGGGG
>MKGJ01000412.1:0-21730 GCA_002018255.1 Bretziella fagacearum | reverse complement strand
CCCCCCCCGGCCTATTCACTCCTCCAGAACCCTCCTCTCCACCTTCAACCTCACCATCTCCAACCTCTTCTCCAACACCGCCTTCCTCAACCCCTCCAACATCTCCCCATCCTGCACCACACTAACCTCAATATCCACACTCCCTCCAAAATTCCTCCTCCTGGTCGCTCCCGACGCACTCGCCGACAACAACCATAACTCCTTTGTCTCCCCGCGCTGCGCAATGGCCAGGCGGCCGCGCAACTCGGTAGAGGCGGACTCGGTGAAACAGAGGAAGCTGCGGAGGTGGGCGAGCTCATGGGTGATTTGACGGAGGCGGGCTGTGGTTATGGAGCGGACTGTAGTAGTGGGGCGGAGGGTTGTTATGGTGGTGGGTGGGAGTGGGGGCTAAGACATGGAGTTAGTTACCGAAACATATGTTGGAGGCTTTGTAGATGAGGACCCAAGATCAAGACAAAGATGCATTCGTACCTGGTGGAGATGCGGTGGCTTGGGCATCATTGTGGTTGGCATTGTACCATCATGTATAAGAAAGTCTACTCCATAACAAATAGTAAGCACTAACAACCAGCAGGCTGCCGCACTATCATATCTGATACATAGCAGTTGTTGTTTGTTAACTCAATTCATTTCTCTCCTAGATTCCATGCATTTCACCCTATTGGCCAACATCAGATGGTTTCGTTTGACTGCCAGAGCAACCATTCATTTCCATTATCTTAGGGTCTATTAAGAGTAGGGTTAACAACTTAACCTTCTGACCCACCCTTTTTTTTTTTTTTTCTTCCAGCGGATTATCCCGCTTCCATAAGACAACTTCAAATTATACAACACATCATCAACCTTATTCCCGCCGCCTCCCATGCACACATACCACCTTCTGCGTAGCCGGCTAGAACGCCGTCTCCTCCAGCACCGGAGTCTCTCCTCCACCGCCTCCACAATCACCAACCACTGGATCACACAAGGTACCCTCCTCCAACCCACACACCCACTCATCCAATCACTCACTAACCCTCTTTCTAGCTCCCAACTATGAATCCCTCCAAGCTACTCAATCCCCCGGCACATTCCGCCTTGCCGTCAAAGACAACATCTCCACCAACACCCTCCCCACCACCTGTGCCTCCCGCATCCTCGCCAACTACACAGCGCCATCCCCCGCCACCATCATCCGTCAACTCACCGCTCTCGGCGGGCAAATAGTCGGTACAACCAACATGGATGAATTCGGCATGGGCTCACATTCCATCTATTCTGCTCATGGCCCCGTACGAAATCCCCTCTCCGGCCGCCAGGAGCACTCGGCGGGTGGATCCTCTGGCGGGAGTGCCGTAGCAGTGGCCCTCGGTGAAGCAGACATCGCCTTAGGGACTGATACAGGTGGCTCCGTAAGATTACCCGCCGCCTACTGTGGTGTCGTCGGCGTAAAACCCTCCTACGGGATGCTTTCCCGCCACGGTGTAATCCCCTATGCCAACTCCCTCGACACCGTCGGCCTCTTCGCCCCATCCATAGACCCCCTCTACAACCTCCTCCTCCCCTCCGGCCTCTCCACTACCCACGATCCCCTAGATCCCACCTCCCACAGCATCTCCTCACGAAAATCATTCACCACCGCCCCCTACTCGGAACCCCCCCCCTCCTCCATCGACTTAATTCTCCCCGAGGCAAAATCCCTCACTATTGGCATCCCACTCGAATACAACATCCTCGAACTCGACCCTCTGATCCGCTCTACCTGGATTCGCGCCGCCGAGACTTTATCCGCCTGGGGCGCCCGCGTCGTGCCCGTTTCCCTCCCGTCCACCCGCCACGCACTATCCGCCTACTACGTCCTCGCCCCCGCGGAAGCCTCCTCGAACCTCGCCAAATACGACGGCATCCGCTACGGATCACGAGCTCCCGGGGTTACATCCGATAGTGCCAACGGGACTCTCTACTCCGAGACACGGGGGCAGTTATTCGGCGCCGAGGTTCAGAGGAGGTTACTTGTGGGTGCATACAGTCTAAGCGATGCGGGTATGACGACATATTTTATGCAGGCTCAACGGGTCCGGAGGTTAATCCAGCGGGATTTCGACCGGGTGTTCTTACGGGTGAATCCGCTGCATGCGGGGACGGGTGATGATGTCCTGGCTAGGTACGATGGAAGCCCAGAGTATGATCTGTCGGACCTAGATGAGCGGATCCCACTGGATGATAAGAGGGGGCCGGCACAAGTAGATTTCATCCTTGCACCGACGGCACCGACGTTCCCGCCGGAGTTGTCAGAGGTGGAAAAGATGGAGCCGACGGCAGCGTATGCGAATGATGTGTTTACTGTTCCGGCAAGTTTGGCGGGATTGCCGGCGGTGAGTGTGCCGGTGGGAGTTGTGGGGGCGGGGCAGAGGGAGAAGGAGGTGGAAGGGTTCAAGGTGGGGTTGCAGATTATTGGACAGTTTTGGGATGATGCGAGGGTTTTGGGAATGGCGAAGAAGGTGATGGAGGTTATGGCCTAAGTGGAGTAGATATATATATATATATATATAGTAAGTGAAATTTGTACATTAGGATGAAAATTAAATGTAATATATCTAGGTAATGGGTGACATTGATATCAAGTAATCTATCAATGTGAAGGAGAGCCTGATGCCGAGTGGGAACGGGAACGTGACTTGGAGGGTGTCCGACTATAGCTGCGGCTGCGACTACGGTCACTGTAACTTCGACTGCGACTCCGACTATCCCTCCTACGCCCTCCCTCACTCTGTTCTCCATTACGACTCCGACTCCGACTCCGACTCCGACTCCAGCTTCTACTTCTACTCCGACTTTCCCTGTCCACTTCCATCTCATCCCCACTGTTCCCCTCTTTCCCTTCCTCCTCCTCCTCCTCCTCCTCCTCCAACATGGCCTCCACATCACTAGTCGATCTCGGCTCCAACAACTCCGCATCCTCCAACGCCTCCCTCTTGGGCATCTTCCACAACGACGTACCGCAAACCCTCTCCTTCACCAACAAATCATCCACAAACTCATCCATAAAAGTCAACGTCACCCCCGCCCTCCCCTTCCTCCTCAACTTCCTCCGATCCTCCAAAAACGGCTCCAACATCTCATAAACCTCCTTGGCCCCCTTGGTCATCCTCACATAAAAACACCCCAAAGCCCTCAGATACTTGTAATGCTCCCCCCCCATCCCCAAATACTCCCTCACCACATCATCCCCCGGCGCCAACTGCAACAGCTTAAACGCCAAACACAAAAACGGCGTCGGCTTCTGCGTAACCCCGTGCGTCCCGCCAATAAACGTCACAAACTCCACCACCCGGTCCACAATGTCGGCTTCGTTTAGCGCAAAACACTGCTCTTTGTAAAAGTAGGAATCGACGATGCGGTCGCGGACGGCTTTTTCCATAATGGTGGCTGGGTTAAGGCCATTTGGGGCTAGTGGGCCTTTGTTGCCGCGGTCATCGAGGAAGCGGCGTTCATCGGCGTAGACGGTATCGGGTTTGCTCATGGTGATGGTGGTTAAGGATTCGAGGTTTATTTTGCGTGTCTATGTAGAGAGACACCCGTGGTGGTCGTAAGATGTATGTCTTGGCGTGTAACAATCGTCAAAGTTGCCACAAAGGACAAACATTAAACCAATGGAAAATATTCAAGACATAAAAAGCAATGTCCACGATGATGTCAATGTCGCGGTTGATGACCACAATCTTCAAAAAGCTTGCAAATGCCCCGTCGCAAACGCGAATGCGCCCCGGAAGCAAGCTTCAACAAAAGTCCTTATCGATAAGGGGATTCAGCCCTATCTTTATCAGCCAACATGGGGGGTATAGTGTAGCTTAAGAGTCTGGTTTTTTAACTACACACGTTGTAAAGGCCGCGTGGCCCAATGGCAAGGCGTTTGACTACGAATCAAAAGATTGTGGGTTCGAATCCCATCGTGGTCAAAACTTTATATTCGCTCGTCATTGAGCTTGCTCTCTTTTTTGTTGGTTATTCAACTGCGCCGCATTTTGAAGGGCCCTTGATATCACGTAACCGGACTACCTTTTTTTCTTTTTTTCTTCTTTTTTTACACTCAACCCATTCACTTATATCACCCCATTCATCACTACACTAGCTTAATGTCTTCCAAATAAAATAAAAAAAATTATTCAAGCTACAATGCTTTTGTCATAACGTTAAACCAGTGATATCTTTGTTACGATCCTCCGTCTCCCTCCCCCCAAAGTCTATACTTTAAAAATCTCCGTAATCCCAGTCCAGGCTCCCTTTGTCCGCTCCTCCCAGTAACCATCCTTGCCTGTCTTCAACTTCCACACCTCCTCTCCACCCTCGGCCCCGGGAGCAGCTACTTGCACAAACCACTTGGGCTTGTACTCGCCACCGCTCTCCTCAAGCTCCCGGCGACGCGTACGCTGAGCTTCTTCGAGGGCAGCCTTCATCTCCTCGGCACTATCGACATCACCAACCTCGGCCAACCGCTGATCAGGTCTCAGACGAGTATCAGTCGGCGGCAGCTTGCCCTTCTCAATAGAGGTAATTTCGTTGAGACCGGCAACAAACTCCGTCATGCCGTAGGTCTGTGCCGCATTGTCAACCAGTTTGCCCGCTTTCCAAATTTCCTCCCCAGCCTTGCCCTTGTCCAAAACGCGCAAGCTTTGGGTCCAGTTACCAACAATCTTGGTAGTCGTTGAAGCCCCGTTTTCATTAAAGATATTAACCGTCACATCTTCAGCTCGGCCTCCAAACATGCCCTTGGCTGGGAACTCAGCAACGGCCTGGGCTCCAGTCGTCTCATTGGTAATGGTCATAGTACCCACAGGCTCAACGTACTTTTCACCCATGACGACGTTGCGCAGGAACATGGTGGCAATGGACCATGAGTAAAGTTCGTCCTGTCCATTCTGTAGCCGGAGAACAACACGAACACGACCCTCAGTCGTAATTTCAGCACTCTTTCCCCAAAACTTCTGCGCCGGTGCCGGGCTCTGGCTAAACGACCAGTTGGCAGCATCTGCTTGCATCGCCACACGCACAGGGCGGTGGGATACCTTTTCAACTAACAGCCGGAATCCACCAGGAACTTCCTTGTCCGTTCTGACGAGCTCAAAGGTTTCACCAAGCAGGGGGTTAAAAGGCTTTCTAATAGACCGCTCCTTCTCACGACTGGAACTGAACTGCGAGAGAGCAAACGCCGCAACAATGATAAGACGGTCTTTGGGTACTGAACAGGCCGCAGCCTTTTGCAGCAATTGCGCATACTCCAGTTGCTCGGCAACTTTTTGTAGAAGCGACAGAGGCTCATTGGACGACACGGGCATGCTAATGGTACTGAGATCCTTGCCAACGTTCTTCCGGAAAAAGGCAATCAAACTAGGCGGGGCCACTGTAGAAGGCGGGATAGTCTTCCGACGCTGTACAGGCTCCTCAATGGGCAAGGGTGTCAGAGATTTTGGTTTTGCGGGGTATAGATTTCCATCTTGACCGCCTGTATCGGCTTCATCTTCAACAGATGAAATGGAAGACGAGTCATGGGCTTCTTCCTCGTCCTCGTCCTCATCCTCGGGCTCATCTTCCTCCACAGCCTCATCTCCACTTTGGTTGTTGTCGATACGCACGATGCGCGAATCACCTTCACCAGCTTCAGCATCGAAAAACTCATCGTCATCGTCAGCTGTTGAGATAGAGTCGATACTGTTTCGAGGTTGCGCCACTGCAGTCCCAGACTGTGTACGCCGCTGCTTGTTTGCTGCAATCAAACCCCGGAATTCAGACAAAGCAGCGTCAAGGTCAATCAAGAGTGTTTCACAGTGATTCTTGAGTGATGTCTTGGACGTGTCAAAGCTGCGAGACTTGCGATTCTGCACAATGTCGCCAGTAACAACATTGGGAGACAACGCATTAGCAACCAAAGACGAACCGGTGGATGCGACAGTGGCAAGCGCAGCGGCAGCGGCCGTAGAGTGGAGATGCGAAGAGCTTGGCTTCTGCTTCCAGAAGGATTTTTTATCATCTCCTGCTGGGCTGGACATGATGCTCTCGTTATCGTCCATGGCCAGAGGCAGCACCAGGGACTCGGGCTGTGATTTATCACCTGGAGGGTTCGAAGCCAGATCGTTTGCGAGACGACGGAGAGCGTCGCGGGTGCCGACAATCCGACTAACAATGGTCTCAACCTGTGCCCATTCTCGTATTTCATCGGGGTTCGGCTGCTGAGCTTCAACGGCTGATATCGAGCTCGTAGATACAAGCGTCGTAGACGTCTTGCGCATCCTGCCATGGCCATGCGAACAACCAGCAGTAACACCACGTGAGATACGACTCGCCTTCTCGAGTGCCCGTGCCCAATCCTGGAACTCCTTGGGGTTTCCTGCACGTAGATGCCAGATTTCAGCACCAGAGTCAATGTTAATCTCGCGCCGGGTCTCATCAGCAGCAATAGCTGCCAAACTCAGAGGAATAGCACCACGAAGTGCTGACGAATTGCGGCTTTGGTAGTAAGACAATGTACATGACGAATAATCAAGCGAGAAGAACCGGCGAGCGTAGCCTTGTCCCTTCTTACGTCTGCGTTTCATAAGAGTTCCGGTGTGATAGTTGCCGTTGGCCGCAGGGGTAGCAGAAGCCTGAGCTGCAGAAAGAGACGAGCGCCGAGTCCGGCTAGCGTTCTTGACTTGGCTCTGAAGACTGTCGACTGACTCCGTGGCAGCTAGGTTTTGCCCCTGAGGACCGAGACTGGAATGGCTAGCATTGGTTTGTGCCATTCCCAGATTTGGCAAGTGATGGGTTGTTTGCGGGGGCGCATCGGTGGGGTATGTCAGCAAAACAAACGTTGCTGTCTTTGACGTTTGCTTGGAGAATGTGTTGTCAAACACTAAGCCATACATCCCACCCTTGCCTGAGGGTATATCAAATGTACCCATTGAGACACGATCGGCTTCGCATTTTCCATGCCAATTGACAACGGTAAAGCCCTTGCTAGCAAGCTGTTCCTCGGCTGTTGTGTCGCGTTTCGCAAATCGGCCGATTTTGGCATCAGTAACGGTCGAGTTGAGCTCCTCAATGGGCGGGGTCGAGAGGGAAGCGGCGCTAGTTCCAGGATGTTTCACAATGCCAAAGTTACTGTGCAAGTAAGTACAGTAGGTTTAGTGATTAGGAGGATTCTAGATTTTTGTGTGCTGATAATCAAGACAAGAAAACTTACATGGACTTCTTGTGGGGTTGGACACTCCATGAGATTGTATGGCCTTCTTCAACGCCAACCCAACGTACAATGTACGACTAGTAGGGCCAATTAGTTCATGGTTAGCTTCCAGTCAAACTCCCGGAAATTACAATGCGCTCGCTCCTTGATGAAGCAAAAGGGTAAAGACGTACTCGGCTGTGGACTTCGATTTGTTCAATGCCGGCCATTTTGGCAGCGGGACTGCGAGCCCAAGGTGAATTTATGTGGCGTGCGAGGTGTCGGTAGTAGGATGCTGGAGAGATTATGTCCGGGTCGTCGGTGCCTGTTGAGACACAAAGAGGAAGCGGGGGCTTCGGGGAAGCTGTAAACGGCTGAGATGGGCGGGTTGGCTGTCGAGATACTGGAGGGTTTACGTGCAAATGCACATGACAGAGCAGCTCAAAGCTGAGAAGCGACGAAATAAGTCCTACTATGGCGAACGGCGCTTAGGAGTCGATGTCAAGATATCAAAAGTTGAGATGAGAAGAATTCTCGGATTTATGTGAAGCCGTCAGTATGCTATGCGAAGGATGCGAGACACTGAGGCTAGACCTAATTATAGTACGGACGGTGCCTAGTCAAAGAGAAATGACAAGTGATGATGGTATGCGGCAAAGCGGATGTCGGGCAGGTCAGGACAGGAAATGGAGAAAATAAAAAAAGAATGGAAAGGAAAAGAAAATAAAAGGAAGCAGACTTTGACAGCTAGAGGATAAAACCAAACTGGGTCACTTGGGAGTGTGATACGTTTTGTCTCTATTCGTCTCCCGTCTGAGCGACAATACTTTGACAAAACTCAAGTAACAGGAATATATTGGGAAACGAGCAAGTACGGGCCGGGATATCGTCAGTTGGTAACAAGCAAAACTCTCCCCACCCCCTCCCGCGCGAGGCGAGATCAGTGACAAGGCCTGCGGTGCTTCCCCTCCCCAGAGGCTGGGTGAGGAGTGGTTCTCTGGAGGCCGGTAAGCTGGGATGGGATAGCAATAAGAAGAAGTCCACAGGATGGGTTCCGTGGGTAAACAAGAAGGCTAAAAGGGGGGGGGGGGCAACAGAGATTCTCGAGGTTCCTCAAATAAGGCAGCAAAATTGATGGAAATGAATAAATGATGGCGGGGCAGACAGTAAAAAAAGTATTGAGGTCAAGTTGGTCCAGTCTTGTTCGCTTGTAGGTACAGTGAGCAGATCTGACGAATGGCGTTACAAGATGTGCCCAAGTACTCATGTGACTACATCGGCAAGCAAAATAGGAAAAGACAATGAGGTTGCGAGATGATTTTAGGCAAGAGGAGGATGCCCAAGGTTGTTGAATGAAGCTTTTTTTTTGTGGAAGCAGCAAGGATCAAACCGTATTCATTGGTGATAGATGGATGAGCAAGCATTGGCGAAGAAGTGAAGAAGAGTTGGTTGATGATCTCAATTCTGACCAAATATTGGTACGAGGCTGAGGGCATAAGAGGAGAATTTTTTTCCTTTTTCAATTTGGTGGTCAAGTATTGTTATTATGCAACTACTTTATTTAGCTGTTGATTAGTTTTTTGTTTTTATTCAAGTCGTGGCAGGTACGGATCGCCACGATCACCAAATCGCAACTACTTTTTTAGGGGAGTGGGTGGGACCCAGATTCCCAAAAACTGAAATCCTTGTGATTCCTCCGCCTTCCGCTCCACTGCACTCCTGCCAAAAGAATGTACCCCCCCCCCCCCTGCCTGCCTGCCTGCCTGTCAGGCACCGAAAGAACAGCCAGCACTTTCTCTTTACCATTCTCGTTTTACCAATCATCGCCAATTCAAGTAAGTACGTCCTCTGTCAGCTGACAGTATATCCTTACAGGTGATATCATCATCCTGACAGCTGTCTGTATACCCAAGGAAGCTGGGTTTCACGATATCATGTTCAAGTACCACACACAGAGTCAATCTGGATCAGGCCCAAGAGATTTTTATTTCCAAGTGTACAACAAAAACGCCTACACACACAAGATCCAAGCTACAATATTTTTGTCCATCGACACAACATTTCAGAAGACGCAAAATAATGAATATCTTGGGCGCCCGACGCCCGACCTTGCCCGCTGTATGACGGACGAAGAAAACATTGGGCCTAAGAATCCTCAAGTCCTCTTGTACGGGTCAAAAGCTAGACTTGTAGTAGTGATTTGCAACGACGACTGTGGCGATAATCAACGAACAAACAAAACAATACCAAACATATTGCCAAACCAGACCCTAGCGACAGAAACTGCTCGAGACGCGAGCTACTTGCCCTAGCATCTCACGGCCACTTGCTTTCGCTGTATTGCTGTACCTTCTTTTTCTTTTGAACTGACAACGATAACTGATATGCAGTTACAGCTTTGGGAAGACACTGTTCGAATCAAGAGACTGAGTATCCTCACTGGGCAAAATGACCTCGGCGGAGGCAGAGGACTCACCTGGTGCCGCTGTACGACAGTTGGCTGTGTCGCGTGTTCGTGATCAGGGCGATACATCATCTATTTCTCTTCCGACATCCTCATCATCATTGTCATATTCTCTTACCAACCGCCATCTTGACAATCATCAATATCAACAACAACCAGAGCCTCTAGTGGTTACACTACTTGCCGATTCTTCTGAGGGACCCTCTTCTGTATCTGTCCCAGTTGATTCGTCTACTCGTTTAGTATATAAACAGTTTAGCATCGCCATGTCTCCATTGCAATTAGCTGCCATTGTATTGTTGGTGCTGCCTTTTGCTCTCTCCACAATATTTCTTATTATTGGCAGTGTGCCATTCTTCCAAAAACAGTCAGTACAATACTTTCGATTCCTTGCCTCGTTGCGAGGTCGGGGATTTAGATAATCTTATCCACCAGATAGCAAAAACGTGCTTGGTCTGTTTTTTTTTTTTTTTGCCTCATTTTCCCGCTAATATCAGATATCCAGATTTTTATATGCTCACAAAATCAATTCCCTCTTTTGGGATGACCTCGAAGCCCCTGAAACTTGGGGCTTTGCTCGTAAGTTCAAAATATATATATATATATACACGCGTTGCTTTTGATCCTTACATCGGCCATGTTGTTTCATGGACCAGACCACTGTTAGTTATAATGTCTAACAACCCATTAAACAGATAACCAGGTAACGCCTTTCAATATCACTACCTCTGACGGAGAGACTTTATATGCTTGGCACATTCTCCCATTGTCTCTTTACAGTGCCAGCGAGAGTCTGATATCACAAGAAACTCGTGAATTGCGCCTTGATATTACCAAAACTGAAGGCTTTCGGATACTCAAGCAGGATGCTGACCGTAAAGTTGTACTTTACTGTAAGTTATTATACGAACTTTACAATGTATCTAATTTGAAAACTAACAATTCTTACAGTTCACGGGGTAAATGATTTATACCTAATATGAAACAACTCGCCCTATCAAGCTGATACTAACCAAGCAATTATAGAACGCTGGTCATTTAGCTAACGGTTGGCGTCCGCAAACCTACCACGCACTAACCGATAACTCTGACTACCATGTGATTGCATTTGACTATCGTGGTTTTGGGAAGTCGACAGGCTCGCCTTCTGAAGAGGGACTTATTATCGATGCTCGCGCCGTCATCGATTGGGTAATGACTGTTGCAAAAGTCCCCCCAGAGAACATTGCTCTCTTTGGTCACAGCCTAGGAACAGCGGTAGTGTCTGCAGCTCTAGAGCATTACTCTGATAGTAGGACTACGTTTGCTGGGACATTGCTCGTCGCGCCCTTCAGTGCCCTTCCGACGCTATTATCTGGGTATCGCCTCTTGGGCACCTTCCCAGTGTTGGGCCCATTACCTTTGATCCCGCGGGTAGAGAGATGGATCCAGGGTCTGGTTCGGGAGAGGTGGCCGAGCGTCGAAAGGCTGGTACGGGCGGTTAAGATTTGTCCGCCGGGGCTTCGGATCACACTCCTACATGCACTTGATGACTACGACATTCCAAGCACTGAAACTGACATAATCTTTTATGCTTTGGCTTCGACGCTCTCTTCGGATCCCTTGAATCAAGAGTCATTTGATGACAAGTTACGTGACTTGACAACCGAAACCGACCATGGCGGTACAGTCACTACATGGATCGGAGAGCCCAATGTAGTAATTAGAAGGGTCATGTTCCCGTACGGTGGTAAGTTTTTATAAAAGATGGTGCGTCTAAACTCGACGATGCTGTGGGCTAATAAATAGTACTGTTTGATAGGGCACAATCTTGTGATGACATATGCGCCTATGATATTGTCTATCCATAGATTCTTTCACAAGGACCATGTGTATGAATAAGCCTCTCGTCTTTCTTACAGTTTCAGTTTTAGCTAGATTTGCTTCAATATTTACAAGTTTGAAGCGTTTATCAGTAGTACATGTAGTCATTATCCTTTTGAGGTTTCACAAAGAGGCGTTACCTGCTTAGAGAGGACTGACTGACTGACCCCCTGAAACTTTACTGCAGCGGATATTCTAATATGCTGACCGTTATGAAGGCTGGCCCCTAAAACTCTTGAAAAAAAAAAAAAACCCAAATTTATAATGTGAATCAATAGACATTCAGTGATTAAAAGAATATGAGTATCTCAATGCATTTACAAGCCAATTGAGTTCAATAATTGTACTGATAACCCCGCCGTGAAGCTCTGTCGCCAAATACAAAAGGAACCCCGCACAAGCCAAATTCCCCGCTAAAATAGGAAAGAACTAAAAGCCACAAAATAAACAACCTGTAGAACCAAAAGTGGAAGCTGCCTAGGTAGCCGTAGCCTTGTCAACTAAACCCACCAAGATCTTGATTATTCCGGAGTCCGGAGTTTCTATTTGTTTTCCTGTTTGGTAGCAAGCTTTGTTAAATGAAGGATTCTATATTCTAATAAAGCTTGTCTACGCTTTGCAGCAATCGCTTAATTTACCTGCGACCAATCTGATTCCTCGACTGACATTATACCGACGAATCTGGGACCCCACCACGCGATATATCTCCACAACTCAGTCCGATCACGACCACCCGCTCTTCCCTGATCGACCATTATGCCCGCCCAACCCGATGAGAAGCTCCCGGCGGCCGCGCCCCCTGACAAGGCGGCTCCCACGGACCCTACCCTCGTCGAAGAATATGATTCCGACGGCGACGATGAGGAACCCGAAACCGCCACCGTGACTGGCGGCGACGGCGACGGCGACGCCAATGCTGCGAAAAAGAAGAAGAAGAAAAAGAAGAACAAGAAGAAGAAGAAGTCAACGACTACTACTGTCCCTGCTGAACCCACCCTCGATGCTGCCGGCGTCAAAGCAGCGCTGGAGCAACTTCCGGCGGAACAGATTGAGGAGTTGATGAAGTTGAATCCGGCACTGGTGGAGGAGATTCAGTCAGGGTCTGTGGCGGGAGTTGACTTGGCGCAGGCGTTGCGGCAGTTGACGTTGCAGGATATCATGACGGGGTTGGCGGCTAGCGGCCGGAATGTAAAGGATATGGGATCTTATAAGTTTTGGGCAACGCAGCCTGTGCCTCGGTTGGATGATAGCACTGCGGCGGTGGAAGAAGGTCCGCTGAAGATTCAAAAGGTGGCAGATGTGCCAAAGGAGGCACCGAAGCTTCTTGACAACTTTGAGTGGGTGGAGGTTGATTTCACAAATGAAGAGGAGCTAAAGGAGGTGCATGCGCTCCTGCAAGGCCACTACGTTGAGGATACTGAATCTATGCTGCGATTCAACTACTCACTCGGCATGTTGAGATGGTAAGCTTTTTGGTCAAATGTTCAAAATCACACGTAAAGAAGCTAACAATAAATAATAGGGCCATGATGTCTCCCGGCTGGAAAAAATTATGGCATGTTGGTGTCCGGGCCGGTGCTTCAGGCAAGCTGGTCGCCTTCATTTCTGCTATTCCCGTCAAGGTTAATGTCCATGGCAAGCAGTTCATCACGAGTGAGGTTAACTTCTTGGTTGTCCACAAGAAGCTTCGCGGTAAGCGCCTTGCCCCTCTCCTGATCAAGGAAATCACCCGTCGCAGCAACCTCGAGGGCATCTGGCAGGGTCTGTACACTGGCGGTAGTGTTTTGCCCCGGCCTGTTAGCACGTGCCGGTACTATCATCGTGCTTTGAACTGGACAAAGCTGTACGAGGTGGGCTTCAGCCCGCTGCCCCATGGCCAGAAACCGTCGAACATGGTTCGGAAGTACCAGCTTCCTGATCAGACGGCGATGCCGGGGCTACGGCCGATGAGGACGGGGGATAGCGATGCTGTCTTGGGACTACTGCGGAAGTACCTTGAGCGGTATGAGTTTGTGCCTGTGTGGTCCAAGGAGGAGTTTGTCCACTGGTTCCCTACGGAGAACCCTGAGGGAGAGGACCAATTTTATTGGACTTATGTCGTTGAGGTAAGTTGACACATTTGACTCGTGTTTGAATCCAGCTCAGTACTAACAAGATCATTTCTGTACAGAACGACAAGAAGCAAATTACCGACTTCTTTTCCTTTTACTGCCTCGAGTCCTCAGTCATCAACCACCCCAAACACAAGGCTATTCGTGCCGCCTATCTGTCGTACTACGCTACAGATACTGGTCTCGGCCCGAATGTTGACAAGGAGGCCTTCTCCAAGCGTCTTAACCTGCTGATGAACGATGCGTTGATTCTCGCCAAGAAATACAAGTTTGACGTCATGAACGCGCTGTCGCTAATGGACAACGGTCTGTTCCTTGAGAACCAAAAGTATGGGCCTGGTGATGGGCAGCTACACTACTACTTGTTCAATTACCGGGCGAACCCTATTTCGGGTGGGGTAGACAAAAACAACAAGCTAGACACGGAGAATCTGAGTGGTATTGGTCTGGTTATGTTGTAGATGAAGTGAACAACGGGAGGATTGGTCATGTAGGATCGAGGTAGACTTTTTTTTTTTCCTCTTTTTCAACTATCAATCATGCCGCTATATTACAATTGGTGAATCTTTTTCTTTCCATCAGTACATCATTTTCGTAACCCTCATGATGCCTTCAGGCTGCACCTTCCCGAATTGTACCTTGAAACTTGTGTCCATCTCACCGCCCGGCAGAATTTAGCGGGGCATCAGAGAGCTTCTTCTTCAGGCTTCCTCCTCACTTTAACTCCGTCGTGAAGCATATTTGCGCTGTCTGTAATCAACACAATCAGCAATTGGTTTTTGTTTGTCCGTCATCATCCCTTCTTTATCGCAGCTTGCGTCTTCTGTGTTCCTCCATCACCGGTATATTTTCTTTCCTATCAACCTTGCCCCCGCAATACCACACTCCAACGAGTCTGTCCAATCATCAATTGCCTACAACCCAATCTTTGTCTACACCTAATCACATTTGTGGACAACCCAATCTAAGAAACGCCAATTCATCGCCATTTCCTAGCCCAATAATCCATCTCACTTACCTGTTGATATACCCTTTGGCGATTATCTCAACAAGCACACACACACACACTCAAACACATTGTCTCATCGCACAATGATATACTAGTGTCTCAAATTCCCATTCTCTGCCATCAAAATGTGGACCAGCACGCCCTCATTTTCAACTCTGGCTCGACCCCGCGTGCTGCTAGCGGCTGGTATAACGATCGCCTCCCTAGCTGCCGCTGGCTACTACGCCTACAACCGCCCCGCCCTCAGTACTCTGATCCGCCGTACAACCCTCCGCCGCAACAATGCTATACGCCGCTCCAACCGCCGCCTTCGTGCCTCCGATGATGATGACTATATTCCCGAACAAAGCGAAGAAGACGCCGCCGATGGCGTCGACCGCGTTATTGTCGAATCTGATGGCTCTGAAGATGAACTTGAAGGTCAAGACATAGGTTATGATGATGCCTACGATCCTATTTCCAGCCGTGCTGGTCATAACATTGTTGGTCTGCTGTTCCGTGTATCTGAAGATAATGCCCGCCGAAACTCTTGGGTTCACCGGGGTTGCCAATGCAATAGTTGCAACACTGTGCCCATCCGTGGAATCCGCTACCGCTGTGCCAACTGTGCTGATTTTGACCTGTGTGAGTCCTGCGAAGCGCAGGGCCTACACAACAAAGCACATGTTTTCTACAAGATCAAAGTCCCTGTCCCGCCGTCCGGTCCCCGAACTATCCAGCCCGTGCTCTACACTGGTGATCCCGAGAATTGTAACAAGAACCTCCCCAAGTCAACCATTAACCGTCTTTGCCAAGACACTGGTTTCGATCGTGCAATGCTAGAATCTCAGTGGGAGCGCTGGACCTTCCTTGCCAACACCGAATGGCGTGAGGATCCAGATGATCTTTGCATTGCCATGGACCGCAAGACCTTTGACCGCTGTATTGTTCACACTGGAAACGGAGCTCATTTTCCGCCAAATCTCGTACACGACCGCATGTTTGCCTTTTTCGATCAGAACAATGATGGATTGATTTCCTTCCGGGAGTATCTGCTTGGTCTCGGCTACCGCAACCAAAAGGACCGCCTCAAGCGTGTCTTCCAGGGTTATGATGTTGATGGAGATGGCTATGTCGACCGCAAAGACTTCCTTCGGATGTTCCGTGCCTATTTCTCCATCTTCAAGCAGATTCACAAGGACATTCTTGAGGGTATCGATATGCAAGTCTTGTCCATGACGGAGGCTCAGCACATTATCAACGGACGTACCCCGATTAGTGGATTCTTTGGCCGTGAAGAAAACATGCCCCGCGTTGACCGCCGTGACCCCCCCACACTTTCCGGAAAGACTTTACTAGCTGATGGAAGCGTCAGATTGCCCGATGGTGTACACGGTGTCGTTGATCCTTCCTCGTTCGAATCCGTGACCCGTGCTGAGGTTCTCCAGGCTGTCTTCTCAGTCGCTGCTATCCAGGAACCGACTCGAAATGGCCAGATTCTACAGCACACCCTGCCGTCTTCTCTTTTGTACCCGCCCACCGACCTTCGCGCTATTCTGAATCTTGTCACTCGTCTGAATGGTGAACCTAATGGACCTCGTCCCACTCCCAGTGCACCTGGTCCGGCATCTGATGCTGCCGCCGGAGCCACTGCCAACCGTCTCGATAGTCTGGAGAATTCCACTGATCTTCCGGAGCCCGCACGCGAACTACAAAAGCGCATGCGTAAGCAAATCAACGAACGTTGGAAGAAGCGCATGTTTTATCTGGATGTGGAAGAAGGGGCTGTTCCCCCTCCTGGTGTGAACGAGGACGAAGATATCGTTGATGCTATTCAAGCAATGGTCAATCCGGATGTTGAGGAAGATGATACTCCTATCCACCGGCCCATGTCTACTCGTTCACGTTCCAGCTCCAAGGTTCGCTTTGTTGATGATGGCGATGACGTTGAGACTCGTTCCAATGCCTCAACTTCTTCACGCAGCATTCCTGAACGTTGGGGGGGGTTTGATATCCCTGAAGCTGAGCGTGACTGTGGCAAAGAGATCCTCTACCTTACGGCACAGGAGGCATTCAATGAACTACTCAATGTCTTCTTCAAGTCCAGGGAAGATCTTGCGCTTAGAGCCGCAGAGACTCGTGAAATCCGTAACCAGTACCGGCAAACTCTGGATATGATGACGTCCAAGAACGAAACGCAACCGAAGCATTTCTCACACCACCAGGTCGACGAAAATGACCCTAATCATTCACCTGGTATTACTCACGACGATCTTTATACGGCTACCTTTGGTCTTAACAACGACCTTAATCACGATGCTGGCGAGCACGTTGACGGCAAGTACCGGGACCCGACGATGCCCCAGTTCAAGCCCGAAGCCGCTGATGAAGAAAATGAAGAATGCTCATCTGCCGGTGGCTCGACGACGCATAAGAAATCCGATGTTTCCAAGCCTCTTACTCTTGATAACATTCCAAACTCGACTCTCCGCAAGTGGCGCAAGTACCATGAAGCTGAGGCCGAAGCCGTTAAGCGTAGGGGCTTTGGCAAGATCAACTTTGCCGAATTTGAAAAGGTGTACCGTCAGTACGAGAAACATCACAGGATTGATTATCTCGAGACCTGGCTTGATATTTGTATGATTTAGGAGCCTGCATTTTGAAGGACCGACCCTATTGGTATCAAGCTTTTCACGGTTCATACTTGTGTGTTACGACAGGTTTGTTGATACGAATGTGCACTAGAGGAGGAGGTAGTGGACGCGGTGGGTCTTGGGATGGAGGATATGAGAGGGATGGATATGATGCTGACAACGAAAAAAAAAAAAAAAAGGGCCAAGATGATGATGGGAAAGAAGGGAGTACAATGGAGGCAGGCTGGGTCTGTAGTTCTGGATCTAACTCTGGATCTTGGACTAGCACATTTTTTCTTTTTTTTTTTTTCTCAAGTTGATATGGGTGGGTTTGGGAGTGAAGGGCAGTGATATTGCCGTGTTGTTTGTGGATTGTTTCTTGCAATGCATTTTATCACTACGGTGGACATCTGCTATAGATGTTGGAGTCTTGCCTTTTTTGTATGATTATATCTATTAGTCTGTGGGGGGGGTTTCTGTGGTTGTGCGGGAGACGTTGGTTTCGTTGCTATTGTTTTATTGTTTATTTTCCATCTTTTGTTTTCGTTGGAATACCATCGCGGCCATTCCATATATATTTATAGACTTCAATTTCTATGTCGGGTTCGGATATATCTATCTAGTAGTTGTTGTGATGATAAAAGGGTTATTCGAATAGAAAACCCTAAGTGGTGCCTAGAGCATTCAAAGTGCACACGTGACCTGGCGTTAACCAGGCACTTACTTTACCAGCGAATCATAGTTGCGTGCCTCAGCGCGCCTTCTATATGAAGAAATAGTCAAACGACGACGACATTTTGTGAAAGAAATTTTTTTTGTGGGAAAAAAAAAAAGAAAAAAAAATAAAACTGGTTTTAATCTTGTTTGACGCATTTCGCAAAGGTGTCCTTTTTTTTTTTTTTTCCTTTTCCTCGAACAACATCGGACACCCAATACAATATCAGGATATCTCAGTAACAAGGGATCACAATGTGGGTGTTGGAGAGTTTGGGGAAGAGTTTCGGCGGTGAGTTTTTCTAATGTTGAAGATGTCTTTTGTGTGGAAAAAAGAGAATATACTGACAATATTGTAGGGCGCAAGTTGTGGCTACGGCCTGGAAAGCAGTATCTGCTCGGTCGCACTTCGGGAAATCGTGAGGTTGCTTGAAGAAGGATGACGTCACGGATACGCAGACTAACTTTGTGTATAGCGGGGGAACTTGCGATTTCGCACAAGACGGTTTCAAGGAAGCATTTGCTGATTTCGGTGGCCGAGGTTGAAGAAGGGGGTGCGGTAAGTTTGAGTAGATTGGGAGTGTTGGAAGTGGTGCTGATGTCGGATGCTAATTGTTGATTTGTAGCAAAATCTTAGTAGCCGGTCGAAATTGACGGTGGAAGATTTGAATAGCTCGAAGGGTTCGGTATTGGATGGGTCGCCGTTGAAGGGGGTTCGAGAGATATCAGTGTTGAGATGTGAGTTCAAGATGGGTGCAAACCCGGAGATCTTCAAGTAAGTTATATCTTTTTCTCTCTCTCTCTCTCTCTCTGTCTCTCTCTCGTCACTCTCAGATACCAAAACTAACCCTACTCCAGAATCACCTGGATCCCCATTGTCCTCGTCTACTCCTTCTCCTCCAAATCCGCCTCCCAGGCCGACCCCTTTCACCGACTCCGCCTCAACCTCGAACCCCTTGACATCAAATTCCTCACCGACTACCGCCCCTCCGCCACCCACGTCGTCGCCAAAAAACGCAACACCCCCAAGGGCCTCCAAGCCCTCATCAACGGGAAATTCCTCGTCAGCAACTCCTTTGTCGACGCCATCGTTGCCGCCGCAAAGACTCCCGCCCCGCTTGCTGATGGCGTTATCCCGTTGTGTCCACTCGAGGAGGATTATGATGCGGCGTGGCCGGCAGCGGTGGATTATGTGCCGCCAAAGGGGAATGAGGCCATTGACCGTGGGTCTGAGGCGTTTTTGCCAGATGGGGAGAGGCAGGATGTTTTCAAGGGGTATACGTTTGTCTTTTACGATGAGGCCCAGTACAATAACCTCATGGGACCTATTACCAACGGAAAGGGAAAGACACTCCTGTATTCGATGGAACCGCACGTAACGAAAACAAAAGACTTTCTTCGTTTTGTCAAAGAAGCAGCCAACGATCCCACTCCCGGTGAATTCTCAGATGGCAGTACAGGTCCCGGGGTCGTCATCGTCCGATACATTCCCCCCCGTGGCCCCGACATCCCCTGGTACTCTGACTTCATCACCTCCGTATCCCTTTCTCTCAACCACCGCGCCATCGAACAGAGTGAATTCATCGAGGCAATTCTCACTGTCAACCCCTCCATGCTCCGACGGCCCCTCCCCGTCTCAGACGCTCCTCAGCGGACGGAACCGGCGTCAACGAGGCTGTCAGATGGTAGAAACACGCAGATAGAGGGAGAGCAGGGCACGACGTTGGTTTCCCGGCCGGCTAGTAATGAGTCGTCACAGATGACTTTGCACACGGCGAGGCCGAGGGGAAGGAAGCCGGCCACCAGGAGGTTCAAGGGTTTTGATTCGGATGAGGACGAGGATGATGGAGCAGTGACGGCGCCGTCGCAGTGGCAGAGTGGGATGGGGGGTGCGAGTCAAGGGGTTGGGTCGGTTGTTGAGTCGACGACACAACGAGGACAGACGCAAGCGCAAATGCAAGCAGCAGCAGCAGCAGCAGCAGCAGCAGCAGCACAGGCGCTGGTGACAGCACCTGGAGAAGACTCGGATGACGGCTTGTTTGTTCAAGAAGGGCCTGATGTCAGCATCAGCCAACAACATCCAGCGAGACGTAGTGAACGGAAAAGACCATTACAACATTTAATGGATGACTCGCTTATGGATGATATTGCGCCAACGGCTGCCAAAGTCAAGAGACGGAGAATCCTCGCCGGGGAACCCGCCATTAAACCCGACCCAGAACTAGAACCCGAAGAAGAAGAACAAGAAGAAGAAGAAGAAGAAGAAGATATGCATGTCGATGACGCTTCCCAGGAACCCATTGCACCTCCCCGGAAAATCAAAAAAGAAATCGACATCTTGGAAGTCGCCCGGAAAACCCGCCAAGAAGAAGAGGCGCGCCTCTGTCGGGAACAGGAGGATTTGGCTTATTTACCAGAAGACCTCGACATGCTGGAGATTCGCCGAGGACAAGTCATTGAGGAGATGCCACTGCGGAGAAGACAACGAGATGAACACGTGGACATGGAAAGTAGAGGGAGCTGGGACTCGCGGTGGAATGGCCGGAGGAATTTCAAAAAGTTTAGAAAGAGGGGGAAAAAGGCGGGAAGGGCTCCCGGGCGGACGGTTGTACCGTTGGCAGAGGCAAGGGTGTTGAATAGGGGGGATGACTATTGGCTTGAAGAGGAGTTAGTCCGTCGGGAAACAGCCCCAGAGGTCATTGTCGATAGTAACCCAGCACCACCAACTACCCGTCGTCTCGGCCGGACCGAGTCCCGACGGACAATTTTGGATAGTGACTCTGACGAAGATGACCTTGCGGCTGTGAGGGATGTGGCAGTTCCAGCGGTGGTAAGGAGTCAGATGACACGGGGGAGTCAGGCTGTGGCGGAGACTTTGATGGGGTCGGCGGTTTCGGTGGCTTCGTCGAGGGGACGGGGTGCGGGGAGTTTGGCGGTGGGAGGGTTGGGGCAGAGGAGGGTTTCGCAAAAGAGGGGGCAGGAGGAGACGCAGAGGGAGGTGGAGCCGCCGGCGAAGAGGACGCGGGGGGGGAGACAGACGATTACGATTGAGGATAGTGATAGTGAAGAGGAGACGAGGTTTAAGTTTGGACGGAGGCGGTAGATGATGAGGAAGTGTGTTGTCAGTTGATATGATGTGTGTATATGTCAAAGATGTATACATGTACAACATATATTTTGTGTACTGAAATCTACGTAGGTTTTGAGGTATATTCTATGAGAATGTTGAGTGTTGATGTATATTGTTCCCATATCAATCTCTCTCGTGTCTCTCCAAATCTAATCCATACTCTCCATATTCCCACCAGCCGTGTCCTGCTCTTTCTCCTCTACCAAAATCCCCACCAAACACGCCTGCAACATATTTTCATAATTCACCCACGGATGCACCTCCCCATAAATCTTGGTCGCATCCCGTCCCGCCCCCCTCATCAACTCCGGCACACCCCCCGGATGAAACTCCGCATAAGGAGTCACATTATAAACCTTTCCCCCCAATGCCATCCACGCATCCTTGCCCCTCCTCCCCGTCATCATCTTTAACATCCCCGGCGTAACCTTCAAATACGGAGATCCCGCCGGAAGCCCCCGCAAGTCACTATTGGGCCCGGAGATCCGCGCCCAGTCCAATGGTGAATGGCCTGGCGTTAACATGACCTTTCGCGAGGGCTTGGTGGGCGCCGAGGAGTGTATTGGCGGTGGCGCAAGCCCAGAGGGTGGGGCGGTGAGACCGCGGTGGGGAGCGGGGGGGGCAGTGCGTTGGGGGGAGTTGGCGGCGGG
>MKGJ01000411.1:0-13957 GCA_002018255.1 Bretziella fagacearum | reverse complement strand
GGGGGTTATCGCACGCCTATAGTCCGTAATTACCATTCTAACTCGCCTCTAGATAAACCAACAACTCAGCACATGCGAATGGTAGCATCATCGAAAATTCCCCCCCCCCTTTCTATCCTAATATCCTTTGTCTCACATCGATTCTATCTTCTAGAAACTGCCCGAGCGCACAATGCCGGATTACCTCTATGCCGCCCTTTTACAGTAAATCCACCAATATTCTCGTATTGTTTTCGAATGGGTGGGCTTCCTTTTTCCCTTGACGTCTAAGCAACCCCCGCCCGCTACTTGCTTCACCTAGTATTCCCTATGACAACCCACCGGACAGAGGGAATACAACTTTGTGGTCCGACATTTGATCTCAGGCTGATGAGACTCTAAGTGTAGATGAAGCACATATTTTTAAGAAAGCAAACAAAAATGTTCGTCGGACATAACAATAAGAAACAGGGATAGATTGTGGGACAAGCGCCGAGGTTTGGGTCTTATTTGGGTCAAGGATAGACGGTGAAATATATTGACAAAAGTCAGACGGCGTGGTTTCGATCCGATCAGTAGATCTAGTGGACGGTTGAGATTGATCAATGCTTCATGATTTTTACGTCCATACATGTACATATACTGTACATGTATACATATATATAGTTTCTACGTCTTGTAATATCAACGCCCGGTTATAACAAACTTGTCCTCCCATATCACGTCTCACGACCTCTCAGGAACTCCCCCACCCCACTCCCCCTCCCCACTTCCTAAACGCTTCGTCCTTTGCCATTTCCGTACACTCTTCGAAACCTCCGCAAACGGAATATCTGACCGCAGTCTATCCACTAGTCCTCTCTACCTTCTGCTACTACAGTCTCCACATTTAGCTGTTCCTGTCTATGCAATTCCTGTGAAACCCGCGCCTTGGGCATCACAATGGAACTGATAGCGGATTCTGAGGATGATATTACGGAGTTCTCGGGATTCTTCATTCGGGGACTTGCCGAGGCGGTAGAATATCTCATGAGAGTGAGAGAGCGCGGTCTAGAAGAGCAACAAGATGGGCGGTGTAGGCGTCATGAATGGTTTTGGTCTTCTTAGCTTGAGCAGTGTTTCTCTGCCTTTTGTTGTTTATGAGAAATGCGGGTTAGGATACTCTGGCCTTGTTGATTGTAATTCACTTCTGTCAGTCAGTAGACTATGAGTAGAGGCAAAACTGTTAAAAGCTTCCGGTCATTACAAATGCTTCAATGATACACATGATAGGGTCTGAATAGAGTATATAGTATTTCATACTTGGCTGTCTTCCAATGTTGGCGACTTGATATAAGACGTAGCAAACTCTGTATGTGATCTCAGATCTACAGGAAGGGCATCACTAGACAGACATGACTCGGATAGTCTTGCAAGTTCCTCCAAACTTATCGATAGTACATCGCTCTCTATCATGACTGAAGTCTCATGACTCTCTGTACATGCTGTCCATACCTGGGCAGTTGCTAGGCGAATGTGAGCGTAAACGTGGTGGCGTCGTTCCACAAGGCCAAATCATCAGTCATTGTACCAGAAACACTCAATGCCATGTATGATTCACCCGAACCCTCAGGACCTCTCCTATTATGGCCTCTCCAATGCCAAGTTGTTGGAATGAATGAAGGCCACAAAGTTGATAATCTAGTCTTTGTAGCAGTATATACCAACTCATGACTGGCATTGAAACAAGAAGCAGGTTTGAGTGACTACTCTTGAATGCGTCCTGAACCTTTTTGATCATAGAAAACCCGCTAACCATGGCTCCCAAGCATTAAGGTCAAGTTGCTATACTTCTCAAGAGCCGGGAGAATCAAAATATAAGGAGCTCGTTCGGCAGGTTGAGTAGCATATGAGAAGTCCGTTGAACGTCCCATTCCTGGAATATCGGATCCGTATTCAGAACGGCCATGGACCAATTGCTAAGCCATTAGAAGTGATAATGCCATCTGGAGGCTTGAAACAAAACCGACAACAAAGGTTGACGCACTAGGTTCAAAAGATGTAAGTCTGGTGTGGTCGATACTAGGCGCTTTATGTTCGTAGTCATGATGAAGTAGAACTGGTTCCCGTTGATCATAGTGGTCTGCGGGTGTCTCGGTCGGGCGAGGACCTCGATGTGAAGTTGGTGAGTATGGGTTCTGGAACAAAGAGGCTGCCAGACCGCTAATGTAGTAATAACATGGGTGTGAATAGTTGATGATGCTGAGGGTGTGGTTGTTCGAACGGAGAAGCTTCCCTAGTAGATTGTACCAGGTAAAGGTTGTGGTGAGAGTAGTGAGTATCTCTTGTATATATACGGAAGAGAAGATGTTTGTCTTGAAGATTGACAATGACTCTGGTGACGAGCGAGGAGAGAGACCATCGGATTGACGTCAGTCAGATATTCACCGCTCTCAACAGGTCTGTAGAAGAAATTCACAAGATCACGGGATTTGTGGATTAGCCGTTAAATCGGGCAGGAAGGCACGTACGTTCTGATGGTTAGGGTTACTAAAGAAACTACGAAAAGAAGAAGGGATGACAAAACCTTGAAAACTTCACGGTGTTCATTGCCTAAAAAGGATTAATAATGAATCAAAAAGAGCCAATCGAATTACAATTTGGGCACACGTGAAAGTGCTTATTTAGTGGAGCTGTCAGTTCTTAGGGTTGTGGTGTTCCGTCAGCTGACTAAAATTGCGGGATCAGAAAGGGTTTAGAAAGGCTAGGGTCTGAATATATAGCACGTGTCAACAGCCCGTGGAGAGCTTCACCAAGATGAACGACAGCTCTCATGAAGCTCTTATCAATGTGGACTTGCAATGAATAATAGTGTCTGTCACTAATGGCGGCATCAACAAGTTTTGATAGCACAAATTAATAAAGTGCAGACACATACATAGCGACCTTTGCCACCACAACAGTGTCTTGCCCCTTAGTAGCTGTTCTAAGTACTTGCCTTATCTGCACATCATCTGAATCAGATCGCGTGTCCTTTTTCTATTTTCCAACCATTGAATTTCTGGCCATTTTGGGAAAGTGCACGTCATCGTCATTGCCAATTTAAAATTGAACACGAATTCATTTTTTTTTTCTATTTTTTTTCTTTACAATTTTCATCCACATCACTTTCCCCGCATCAACCATACAACCCTCTGCAATTGCTATATCCCCTTCCGCCCCCCCCTCCCAAAATGCGTCAGCGCATCACCTTTGTCCACCCCCAGGACGCCGCTATTGACCCGGCCGACATCACCGTCAAGACCGATGCCTTTAATGGCCCAGAGCTCTCATCTGGCGTGCGGGAGGACCGCTTTACCATTGGTCTATCGGAGCTACCAGCTGATCTGGCATCAAAGCTTGAAACGTATCACGAATTGCATATCCGATGGGCCAGTGAGAAGCCCTTTGATACCATCAGCCCGTTTACTTCGCGGATAACACCCGGTCTGCATTTATTTTATACGCCCCTGAGAGATTCACCGGCAGACCTGCCGCAACTGTGTGCCTTTGTGTCCAAGGCTTTTGGTAACTTGGAGTGCAAGGATCCTGAAGTGAGTATCTCATATGAAAGCTAGTCACCTGACCACAGCTAACAATACTTTTTTAGTCTTTTGTCCGCCAATCCACTGAAAGATTCTCTTCCTCGACCGCCTTTCAGTTTTACCAACCACTCCCTTCCCTCTCCTTCTTTGAACGCTTCCTTGACGCCAAATTCTGCTCCCCTCGTGACCCCACCTGCACTACCCGAGTCCAACATCTCCAAGATGCCGCCTCTGTTGACCTTTCCTACGACACCATCTCCCACGCCGTCAAACTAGCCGTCACCTGGCCGCTTGCCCCGCAATCCCTCTCCATCTCCTCTCCGCCCAGTGGCTCCCACCGCACTGAAGTCGGCCTTCTCACCAAAGGTGTGCCTCCCAACATGAACCATGATGAAATCGGCCTCGCCGGTCTCTTGACTGTTCTCGGTGAGCACAAGAAGCCTTCGCCCGTGCTCTTCTCGTTCCCGTCGCGCCACCAGCTAGCCACAGGCTCATTCGAGGCCAAGTTCCTGCAGCCGACGGGCCTGCATCCGACGTGGCAGTTGAGGTTGAGTGATAGTAAGCCACCGATGGATGATGCGTCATGTGCGCCCCATGCGTACTTGACGTTGCCTCGGACTATCTTTGCGGATCGGTATCAGTTGGCGGATGAGCTGTTTGTGAAGTCGAAGAATATCTCGGCGCTGCGATATGCAAGTGAGCCGGTGGATTTGGAGAAGCCGGAGTACACTACACCAACGTGGGGGTCCTCGATTTTGCTAGAGTTGGTGCCGCCAAGGTCGGATGATAATGAGGCTTGGACGGCCGAGATCCCCCTGCACCTTCGGTACCTGCGGCCTTCAGAGTCTGGTTATAGGGATGTTGAAATTCCATACCCGGCACTCTTTTGGGCCTGCCATTCGGAAGATGGTACAAAGTTCCCTACCAATCCGTTTGATCGGGTGAACCTTGGTTACGATGGGCTCTTTGGTCCGCGGACGGTATTCTGGCACGTTGACCCGAAACCAACGGAAAGAAGTGGGAAGCTGGTTAGTGGTGTAAGAGTACCGGTGTTACCGACTGGGTCAAACAAGGTGGTGGCGATTGGGACGGCGGTGGCGATTGGTGCGGGGTTCTTGTGGGTAGTGTGGTGCTTATTTGTGGGAGTTGCGGTGGCGAAGAAGACTGTGAAGAAGATGGAGGTGAAGAAGGACCAGTAAAGGTGAAAGACGGTGGGGATATAACAACCAAATTGTAGTTTACTAGCCCAGACTCTTCAAACAAAGGATTCATATGTATATTTGTACTATTTTCAATATTCCTAGCACAGTATAGCGGTCATCGGGGTCGGCATTTTATCGGCACAACCGCAATATTGTTGATTAGTAATCAACAATACCGGCGCCGCATTAGCCGGGATCTGACTCCGCAACGGCAAAGTTCTATTGGGCTCATCGGCTATCAGGAGCTTCAGGTTAAGAAGCGGTTTACAGAGACTTGCGGTGAAAGTGAGTCAGCATGTGTTTGTTTTCGTGACATTGTACGGGGCCGTACAAGGTCTTTGATGGTGAATTTTTTTATTTTTTTGGAGATTTCTTGATTTTGTTGTCATCTTTGGTGACAATTGCTTCATATTTCATTGGGAAAAAGACTTTTCATCATTCGCTTTTTATCAATCTCTTTTATTTTTTATCATTTAGTTATTCGGGAATACCATGGCCAAATGTGTTTGGTTGATTGATGACGATTTCAAGAACTTTTGTTAACGTTTCTTTGTGCTTTTCCGGCGCCTGGATTGGTTCGAGTCACATTCACCAACCCGAAATATGATTTGTTTATTCTTTATTATTATTCTGGATTTACATTATCGCTTAACAGTCAACATCATTTAACAATTTCTTCATCTCTCAAACTCACTTTTGGTCAATATCTTTTTATGAATATCGCCTTCATTATTTCATTGCTTCTCCTTGCTGCTCTCATGAAACCCTCAATACTATCCAAACCCTTGAATTATCATTCTCCCTTGTTCAAGTTCGCCGCTCTCGGCCCGAAATCTCAACTTCCCTCTTACAACTAACTACTTGGCTCACATCGCAACATCGCAAAAACCACGTTAACCACGTCCTGTCAGTCCATCCATCGGCATATTTTGCTTTACAGGTTATTCTGTGTCATTCACTACTATCTCCTCTTTATCTTTAGGAGGGGGGGGTTGTCATTGCCGCCCTATTTCATTCGTTCGTTATACTGGGGGCGGGCGAGGACTTTGCTCGTTTTCAAACGTTGGAGCCCATGGACAGTCCTGACAAGGCTGCTGAGGCGACTTTTGCACCTGAGAATGGTGCGTCTGGCGGTACATTTGTTCCGTCGGCGGTTGCAACTTCTGAACGAATCCGGCGGAATACTGCGTGCACAGGTTGTCGAGATTCAAAGGTAGGTAACCCTTACTCGAAACAACCCTTGATGCTTAATGGTGTTACCGATTAGTGTTACACTTACTAACATTCTCTGGGATTGTTTGATTTACAGGTCAAATGCAATGCTAGTCAAAGTGGACACCACGGGCCGTGTTCTCGATGTATAAAGCTCGGCATTAGTTGTGTCGTTGACAAGTTCCATAAGCGATCAACACGTAGAAGGTCAGTCTATAGGCTATAGGCTACAGGATCTTCGAAACAAAATGTCTTGAATTATAGTCATCACGTTTTAAAATTACACTGACATGATTTTGAAAACCCCTATATCTACTAGAAATCACTAACACCCTCTTAGCAAACTTGAACAACTTGAAAAAGAACTAAATAGCATCAAAGACGCCGTCAAGACTTCCATGTCAGACACATCTCTTCACCCGCCACTTGCTGATTTTCGCACATCTGCCTCACCAGCCTTTTCTCGCCCTGCAGCCACTACCTTCATCGGCCAGTCTCTCAGAGAAACAGCCTCTGGACCATCCACGGTCAATACTTCTTCACATGCTCCCGATCACAGTCCAGCACCAGCCTCAGCCTCAGCATCAGCATCAGCATCAGCATCAGCATCAGCATCAGTCTGCACGCCTCTGACACCAGCAAGTGAAAAGCGACTAGCAGGGTCACCACGAGCTTTAGGGAACAAAGTCTTTACTCGTGCCGATATCGACCACTACTTTGACAAGTAAACCATTCCTCTTCCTCCCCTCTCGCCATCACTAAAGACTAACTCGCATACAAGATACTTCCAGCACTTCCATCCTTACTTTCCCGTAATCCGCACCCGGGATCCCGACAAAACCTACTCGGAATCTCCCCTCCTCTTCTGGACCATCGTCTGCGTCGTCAGCCGTCGCTACGCCCGTGATTCCACCACCTTTCCTTTCCTCATCGAGACCCTCCCCCGAGAAATCTGGCCCGTCCTCTCCAGCCATCCCGTGCCCATTGCCTCCATCAATGCATTGCTGCTTCTTAGCGCGTGGCCGTTGCCGACGGTGCGGTTGATGACTGATCCCTCATTTACATATGCGGGAGTTGCCGTGAGTTCAAGTTTGGTTATAGGGTTGCATACAATGAAAGGGTCTCATCCGCATTTCTGCTTTGGGTGTCGGAAAACCAATACTACTGATGAACAAGCGGCGTATGCGTGGGCAGGGTGTAATATTGTCGTGCAACGGCAAGTCGATTCTGACATGCAATCATTGGCAGTGACTCCTAACAGACGTATAGAGTATCTTCAATAAGCGGCTGCCCTTCAAACTTTGCCCTTTTCAACGAGTCTCTTCGGAAAACAACCCTCCTTGACGACTCACCCTACTTCAAAAACCTCCTCGCCGCCCAAACCATCAGCAACCACCTCTGTAAAATCGTCTTCGCCGCCCTCGAACACAGTGACCAAGTCCCTGAATCTACAATCTATCTCCTAGAGTCCGAACTTGACAGCCAAGGTGCCCTCTGGACCTCTAACAATGGTAAGTCCTTTATATTCCAACCTTTATCCTCTCCCCCCCCCCCCCAACGTCAACCATTTTGAAAACTCACCAAACAGATCTCGATACCTTCACCCTCCTCTGCACCCGCCTTGACATCCAAGCCTACTACTTCGTCCCCAAACCCGACCCTTACTCTCCCACCCTCCGCCAAAACCTCATCCGCTGCTACCACACAGCCGTCTCTCTCATCGACCTCGCCAACCGCCTCGAATCCACCTCCCACTTCCTCCACCACGCCCCATACTACATCTATCGCTACCTCCTCGACGCCGCCTGCATAATCCTCCGCGTCTCACTGACCCCCCTCGTCATCCTCCTCGACTCCACCGCCGCCCTCGCCGCCATAAAATCCTGCGGAACAGCCCTCCGCGCCTGCTCCGTCCAGGAAAACGACCTCCCTACCCGCACCCTCAAAATCATGGAATCCTTCTGGTCCCTCCAGCACGTCATGCCCCTGCAAGATCCCACCTCGGAACTCTGCCACCGCATCGGCTCCCCTCTAACCTTTGACTCACTCCGTCGCTGGAAACTCTTACTTGAGGGTTTACAACGGGAAAACGTCAGCAAGCAGCAGCAGCAGCAGCAGCAGCAGCAGCAGCAGCTTGGCCAGCCCATTGTTGTTGCGAAGCCGCCGTTGGGAGCTGAGCCATCGGTGATTGCTGCGCCAGTGGTGCCGGGACAGCAAGCGGAGCAGACGGAGCAGCAACAGCAACAACAAGGGGAGCAGCAGGGATTTGGGGATGGGATGGTGTTGGGTGAGGGGTTACAGAGTGTTTCTGGGGGTGGTGGAGGACTGCCACAGGGGGCGATGATGCCACCGATGACTCTGGGAGTGGCACCAGAGCACTTTCAGGATATCGATTGGGATTCACTGATGAAGGACTTTGATTGGGGAGATGTTACGGAGCCGAATTTCTTGATGCCTTGAACTTGAGATGGGTGTAAAGTATAAATGTTGATCTTGGCAACTTGATGCCGTACGTGTCTCTACTTTATTGCTTTGTTTTTTTTTTTTTTTTTTTTCCTTTTTGCTTCTTTTTTCAATGTACTGCACTTTGGGGGGGGGAGGGTAACTATATAATATCAAAGTTAAAAGCTCCAAAAGAATCATCTAAAATACATAAAATCTAGGGCAGCAATTGCTGATACTACTACCTACACGTTTGTATTATATCTCCCATATCCACCTGATGGAAATATCACCGAATGTTGACCAGGAATTGGCGGCGGCGGGACTCCAGGGCCTGCAACATTGCCTGATGGTGGATGTTGTAGAACATACGAAACGGTCCCCAAAATCCCTGGCGGCGGTGGTCCTGGTGGTGGAGGATGCCCGTGATGGATAGGTTGCGTAACATGACTTGGGTGCGGTCCATGATGTGCTTGATGTATATGTGCATGTGGATTCATATGCTGCAGATGACCTTGTGGTGCATGCGAATGTGGGTGTGGAGTAGTATGTGGATGTTGCGAATGCAAAAGTGGATGCGGTGCCCGTGAAGGATGTTGCATCGGACCTTGGATTCCCTCATTGTTAAGTTGTTGCATGTACATCAAAGCTACTTCATCGTTTCCATCAGACAATGATAGCTTTGGGCCGATGCTTCTGCTAGTGATTTGACCAGCTTCCATTTCGTTCATGTCCAAGGGCGGGGCGAATGGCCAGTCTGATGCACCTGGGATTCCACGGGCATCAGCCAACAAAAGGGGCATACCAGGCGGGAAGAATTCAGGATCAAGTTCCGTATTGGATCCCCCCGCGAGTGAGCCATAAATATCTTGACAAGTTGGATCCGATGACACGTGACTCACCCAATTCATCATGACATTGGCGTCCATCAAGGGCTGAGATACAGCACCGGAACGTACAGGAACATCAAATGTGCAAGGGCTTTTCAACATGAAATTCGGGCCTGGCAAGGTAGGCAATGCATCGGTTGAGGCTGAACTTGCGCTAGCAGCGGTTGGAGACTTTTGAGGCTCAACAAGAGGAGGGCCTTGTTCTTCTTCAAACTTATCCACCTCCTTCTGTAGCTCAGAGAGCTTCATGCCCATAGACTTGATTGAATTAGCCAAAGGCCGAATAAACGCTAGCGTGTCCTGTATCAAGCCCCTCAAGATCTTGACATCAACCCGAGCATCTCTATCCAACGGCGCCGTGCTGTGGTCCGAAAGGTTGTGATAGAGTTTATGATTCACCGCCGCCATCAGCGCCTTAGTACAGCGCTGAATACAGGGCATCATAAAGATATCTCCAAGGTATGTCGGAGCATATGGATCTCGGTTAATTTTTGAACGGGCCTCAAACTTTTTCCAGAACCGCGCCACGGTAATGGCAAAGGCGGTTGCCTGCTTTTGACCCTGTATAATGAATTTCTGGGGCAATTTACGCAAAAGTTCGGGGGAACCAGTCTCTTCCAGGCCAGGTAAAGCAAACTGGTACAGCTCAATATGTAGAGTGCAAATCCAACTGTGAATGTACACAAAGCTTTGTTCTTCCGGAGTTCCCGCCCATCTGGCTATGTTGGCTTCAACTAAGCGAAGATCGGCCGGTAGGGAAGCCTGTAGTTCTGCAATCTCCTTTTGTAAACGTTGTACTTCGGCCATAACATGGGAAGCCTCCGCCTTGACACCATGAACCTTGGCGGTACCACCGCAAAGCCTCTTTGTCACCCCAAGAAGATGGTGTCTAAGGTTAATGAGTCTGATACAGTAGCTTTGGGGGCTCATCGGTGGTGTGACGCCGTTGGCCGATATTTCAGTCAAACGCTCTGCAGACACTGGTGTGTTATTTTCAAAAGCAGCCTGGTTGCAAGGTAGTCTGATCTTCATGTCATTCTCTCGACAACAAACATAGGCGTCAAAGCCATCAGCACATAGCCGGTCCATGTGAAATATATGCCAAGTGACTCTTCTGAGGCATTCTTGTTCCATAAAAGATTTGGTTGACCCAGGTACGTCCCAGTTCAACTGGAGCCCTACCATGTTCCGGCTAGCAAGAGCAACCATCTGCCAGCACTTGGCAGACTTTCCTAGGAGAAGATTATGGACAATGGCAAGGGAGTATAGAATAATGTGACTTTCGTTGAGGCTTCCGACGTTACGGAAGAGCTGGAATTCCACTTGACGGGAACAGTTGACCGCAAAGTCAGTACATGCTTCTTGCGGTAATAAGAAGAAGGCAGTAACCGAACATATAGCAGCTGCTAATGACGGAGATATCTTTCCCTCCTGCAAGTATTTTGTTAGTATCTGAGCAATCATTGAGCAATCATTGAGCAATCATTGAGCAATCATTGAGCAATCATTGAGCAATCATTGAGCAATCATTGAGCAAGTCTCTACACATAGAACATACCTCGAGATCCCGGTATAAAGTGTCTTTGTGAAAAAAACTAAGACATGGGAGGTGACTTAGATTTTTGAAAAATGCATCAATATGGGGTTTAATAAAATCTTTCTTGTGTAATATGCTCCTAGTTCTTAGTTAGTTTACGTAGGTATCAAGAGGATTCAATACAAAAGCCGTTCAACTTACTGGTTCGCCCATTCTTCCATATCCCGCACTCGCCTACTTAGGGCCTCACTCGGCAATTCCGGGCTACCAGGTGCATCTGGCCCTTGAACTCCCGCATTGTTCGGCACTGGATCATCGACATTTCCAAAAGTATCTTCTTCTGTTGCTGAGTGTTCCGACTTTGGTGGCAGAGAAAAGGAAGTAGAGGTGGTCCCGGGGAGATTTACGGGAGCACTTGTGAACTTTCGCTTTGCAGCAACATATTCGCAGCTAAGATTGGCACCTTCACATCGTTTGCACCTTGGCTGATCACCTGAGCATTTCGTCTTGTGGGCGTGACAGTTGGTGCACGCTCTCTGTGCTCGTTTTCTTGCCGTGCCGGCTTCGGTGTGACTGCGGGATGGGGTTTTGCGAGCAGCACCTAGAGTCGAGTGTCAGTGTTTATGCCTCGTCGGACAGTTATGAAAGAGTAAATATAAATATAGACAGAAGAATGGTGCGTCTTGTTTGGTTATGAGAGCGGGAGTAACGGGGAACCGGTGTAAAGATGAGACATATCAAAGTACTAGCCCGTGTGGTTGGTGTGGAACAAAAGAAATTTGGAGGTTCCACAAAACATCCAAGGGGGAATAGGACATTGTGGGAAATCAAAAGACGAGGTTCATGAGGTGGGTAACATGTGTCGTTATCAGCGATCCCTCAATCACCAGACACAGGTTTGGAAATGTCTTACCAATGTCCAAGGGGGGACCTTCGGCGGTGTCTACAAATGAGCACTCAAAATCAAGTCGTAAACAGGTATTGCATTTGGAGCCGACAGCTGGGCGACCCGAACATTTGACCTATAATATAATAACATATTGATGGTTAGAGGGTTTCATATATTGAACAAAGCCGCACGCAATACACCACTTCAACGAACTTGAGCCATCGACAAAAGTAAACCTGGATGAATCAATTTCCATAATCATTGAATACATCACAATTGTAGGTGGCATTGACACTTGATGTAATCCGCTCGGGTGTGTTAGCAGACTAGCTTAGTGCTGCAAGGCTGAAAGTGGCAGCGGGAAAAGGGAACTTGGCGACCGAGTCAGCGACAGCCGGCTGGAAGCCGCAAAAGGATGGAGCAACGACAGGCGTTTAAGAGCGTGCGACATGGATAAGAATAAAAAGGTTTTAATATCTCACTTTCAATGTGAGATGTGTAAAGAAAAAGTAAAGAAAAAGTAAAGAAAAAGAAAAGAAAAAGGTGATGAGATTGTCGATTGATGATGTTTGATGAATATCGTGGTTCATCATCACGATCGGTACAAAAGGCAAAATACAAAATTGGCCTAGTCATGTGACTTGATAGACAAACGTCGATGCGGAAAGAGCGCCAGCTTAGTCACCAACAGTTGAAGAAGTCATAAAACCTTTCAACTTCTTTTATCGCCACCAAAAATGGCAAAAATCAACTGGGTGATTGCAAGCAAGGACATGATCAAATGTGCGGCTGAATTTCATATCTCGATAACAAAATAAATCTCATAATGAACAGATAGATTGTGCTTACCTTTCGCAACCGACAGACAGTACAACAGGCAGCCAAACTTACTTGGCTTCTCCGCTTTTTCGGCACGGAAGCCTCGGGCCCCGGTGGCGCAACAGCCGGAAGCGGCTTCGGAAAATCGTTGAAGCTCGTATGCGACGCTTGTAGATGTTGTTGTTCATGTTGTTCTTGTTGTTGTTTCTGATCCATGACGCCGGCGGAGGCCAAATGCAACTGTGCGTTTTTTTTTTTTTTTTTTTTTTTTTGGCAGACTTTTCCTTGGATTGAGTTGTCTTTTTTCGACTTGGGTTCAACCGGGTTGACTTTTGGACTATATAACTGTATTGTTCTCTGCTGCTGGAACAACCAAATGGGTGGGAAGATAGTTGAAGCTAGAGATGACGGAGAAAATATTGCAGAGCGGCGGTTGAATGTAACTCTGGGCTAGTATATCATGGCGATTGAGGAGGAAAGAGGTCGCAGTAGATGGAGAAAAGAAAAAACGGTGTGGTTCGAAAGGATCAGGATCAAAGAAGGCTCCGGAAGCTAAAAAGGGAACATTGGAGATGAAGTATAAAAGAAAAAAAAGAAAAGAAAAAAAAAAGGAAATAAATTGGGAAATTTGAAGGTGAGAAAAAGAAATTCGAAATCTCGGCCTACGAAAAGTCTTTTTTTGTGGCTCTTTTATAAATTGACCAAATCTCAGCCCAGTCTGTTTGGTTCTTTCCTCTTCACCTCCTGCTCTACCTATATGATGTCAGATTGGGTATATACGCAAGTTCTTGCCTATTTCTGGACAGCTGGATAGATATTCTGGGGAAGGCACGATGATGGATGGTTCTGATAAGATATCACCAAAAAAAGAAGGCGCGACTTCGTATTTAAATGTCTGTGGGATTTTAAGCAGGAAGCTCTCTCCCCTGGTACACATATCTGGGTTACAAGGTCACAAGAATAAGCGAATTTGGGAGTCCTTGTTGGCTGGTTGACTAGGGACTTTTTAGAAGGGCAAGGAGTGTCAAGAGGGGTGGGTGATGATGGGATTCGAGAAGCAATATGTGTTGTAAGTAGTGTTATAATAGTGCAAGTGCTCGCAGAAGAAGAAGGTGACTGATCAAAAGGGTAAAGGACGCGCAATTAGAAGAGAGTCAAGATAGCAGAGGTTGATCGGGTATAAGAGAAGCAAGTTTGAGCCATGAGAAGAATGACTCGAAGAAATAAATACAGACGGTGTCCAGAAGCCCTGATGATGAAAAAAAAAAAAACACTAGAAAGGGATACCGTCGTGGGATCCGAGAGTTGATGTATAACACCAGCTATTTGTTCCTGCAGATCAACGAGTCAGCCACCACCTGAATGCCATCAATCGACATCAAAGCGGTTCGGAACACAAGGGGAAAATCAAAAAAAAAAAAAAA